>WFMF01000549.1:0-110206 GCA_011033025.1 Beroe forskalii | reverse complement strand
TTAAAAAAAAGTTATTTGTTATTGCAGACTTAAATGTCTTAAATTTCCAAATATTATAAACTATTTAAGGTCCAGAGAATAACAAGTAAGTGTCATTTTTCGAAGACCCTAATAACGAAAAAAACCCAAATGATAAAATTTGGGATTCAGCCAATGAAATTTGGGTTTTCCCCCTATCTTTTATCTTTAAAAAACAAAGAGGCAGGTTTAAATCGAGACCAAAGGAACCAAAAACACCACAAAGCTTAAGCCCCAAAACCGAATTAGAATTTTAAAACGAAACCCAAATCTAGATTAAAGCTTCAGCAAAATGCAGACGCCTCAGACTTACCTGAAGATTACACTCTTGATAAAGAACTAAATCAGATACTATATTCTGTAGTACAATAGATATATCTAAACCCTTTCCTATTTTTTTAATCCCGTTTTAACAGAAAGAATCAGATTCTGATTTTCCTTTGCCTTCAGGAAAGACATTCCACCCCCTAGTAATCACGGGCCCATCCCCCCTTTTTATCGGGGAGGATGCCCCATTGTCCTAGTGCTAAGGTGCTGTATCCCTACCTCTTATCATCAGGGAAGGTAACATCAGTGACCCGGGCCTGCACTCCATTCTGATCCGTCCTGTCCCCTCCCACCGTCTCCATGAGGGAAGGCAACCCACCGTAACTGAATATCGTCATCCCCTTCATCTCATCTGTTGCTGTGTATGGACAGTTAGATTGTCCAGTGCTACGGTTTGAACTTTGGACAGGCTTATCATGTTTTCGGATAAAGAAAATGAGTAAGAACTAAGACAAAAGGGAGTAGAACACGTATAATTTTATAATAGAAGCATAGTAAGAAATATCGGATAGTGTGTTAATTGGATCACCCCGCGATCATCTCATAAAATGTTGCTGTGTGTGGCCGGGGACGGTTAGAACCAAAAACCAAAATCGGTATTCGGGAAAAACTGGCATTTGTTTTGATAAAGAAAATGAGTAAGAAATTCACAAAAATGGAGTAGTGAACACGTATAATAATAATAGATTAGTAAGAAATACTGTAACACAGTGTGAAGTAAATAGTAAACACTAAAGGTATTCGAACGTTTTGGTAGTTCCAGCTGGTCCTAAATTAACCGAAAAAAAAATCTTTCCAAAATCAGGTTAACAGTGAACCCATTTTGAACCCCCTTTTTCTCCGTAAAGGCATGAACTCGAGCGACTATATCTCGGCTTCTAATTGAGATACAGAACTCAACAAATGCATTAAACTATGCAAAATGAGCACATTATAGGGTAGAACGTGGTTTGAGGTCTTACCTCTTTCCGTTCTCGAGTTATCGCCAAAAAACCCTTTTATCCTTCCCACGTATGGCCAAAATTGCCCTTTTTCATAAAAAAGAACTGAAGGTCTTACAGAACTAAACAAATACACTAGGCTATGCAGAGCAAACTTTATTATGGGGGTAGAACGTGGTTTTGAGGTCGTACCTCTTTCCGTTCTTGAGTTATCGCCAAAAACCCTTTTAGCCCTACACAAATTGCCCCTTTTTCGCAAAAAAAGAACTGAAGGTCTTACAGAACTAAACAAATACACTAGGCTATGTAGAATGAGCACATTATGGGGGGTAGAATGTGGTTTTGAGGTCGTACCTCTTTCCGTTCTCGAGTAATCGCCAAAAAAACCCTTTTTAGCCCCTACGCATTATGGCCAAAATTGCCCCTTTGTCATAAAAAGAACTGAAGGTCTTACAGAACTAAAACAACACACTAGGCTATACCCAGAATAAGCACACATTATGGGGGGGGTGGAACGTGGTTTTGAGGTCGTACCTCTTCCACTTCTCGAGTTATTGCCATAAAACCCTTTTTAGCCCTACGCAAATGTCCAAAATTGCCCCTTTGTCATAAATAATAAGAACTGAAGGTCTTACAGAACTAAACAAATACACTAGGCTATGCAGAATAAGCACATTATGGGGCGTAGAACGTGGTTTTGAGGTCGTACCTCTTCCACTTCTCGAGTTATTGCCATAAAACCCTTTTTAGCCCTACGCAAATGTCCAAATTGCCCCTTTTGTCATAAATAATAAGAACTGAAGGTCTTACAGAACTATGAAAAATACACTAAGCTATGGAGAATGAGCACATTATGGGGGTAGAACATGGTCTTGAGGTCGTACCTCTTTCCCTTCTCGAGTTTTCGCCAAATAAATCCTTTAAAATTAGCCCCTTGCAAATGGCCAAAATTGCCTTTGCTGTAAATGAGAACTGAATGTCTTACAGAACTATACAAATACACTAGGCCAGGCTATACAGAATGAGCATTATAAATTTTTGATCAGCCTAAAAGTATAACGACAAACTTCGAGTCAGTAATTGGTGATTGGTCGATAATGCTATTATTGCATTTCAAAACAATCATATTATTGGATAGATGGCTTACCAGAAGGTAAGAAATTGGTTGAAAACTGCTTTAATTAATCTTCAATCTTCTTATCTCTTAAAAAATATGCTCCCACCCGTGCTGCAATTTTGAATCAAACCAGTCTCTTTACTCTATGATTCTATTGGCCAGTGGTGTAGTGGTATCAGAGTTGAGCACAAGATCGAAAAGGTCCGGGGTCTTGATTCTGGTCCAGCGCCACTGAGCTAAGGGTGAAAAAAATTCGTCTTGAGCCTATGCAACTGACGGTTCACTTAGCCGAGCATACAGGAAACTGTACGGAGCGTTAAATGAGGAGCTGCCCATTGCAGCAAAGTCTCGGGCAAGAAAGTATGGATTATACTTCCTTAATAATAACCGTCACTGGCAGATTATACTTGAATCCTTCGATTCATGTCATTGTCGTGTGGCTGTTGGAACTTGGAATAGAAGTGAAATATTCAAAATAAAAAAAGAGATGAAGGAAACAATTTTTGTCACGGACATCATAATGATGTAATACTTATACTATGATAATAAATTTCAGTACCTGAACATTGAAAATTAAGATTAACTGTATTTTCATTTAACAAATCATGATATCATGTAATCATTAAAATAACCTAGTCCAAGGTCTTATCAATAGAGGTGTACGGGTATACTACAATCATAACGGAAATACTGCAATAGTGCAATGTAGGTATATCATCAGCAGGTGGCAGGGGAAACGGAGGGGTTTCATTTCGTACCCCCTCACAGCTTACTAAGTTATTACTGCAAGGCTGGGCCACCCAGAACTCTGGATTTAGAGCAACACAGTTTAGAGGGAAGGGAGGAAAAAGAAAGAGTTCAGTAGAGGTAAAGATCATTTAGTATTAAAATCGTGTGTGTAATATCTAGGTAAACTTACAACTTTACAAGGAATTACGGAATAATCTGGCGAAAAAGTACTGATTCCAAATCCTTCGAGGAATCATGTGGTTGCTTTATTCAGTTTTATTGTCATCATTAATAAGTATATTTATTTTCATAGCCCTTAGGGGTACCCCACCGTGGGTTTTTTGAACGAAATGATTCAATAAAAACACGTTACCCGAGAAGGGTAATTTCAACCATTTGCTTGGGGTAAAAGGGTTTTTTTCGATGATATAACTCGAGAACACAAAAGAGGCCCGACCTCAAAACCGATCTACCTCCCATGATGTGCTCATTCTGCACAGCCTGGTGTATTTGTAAGGTTCTGTAAGACCTTCTTCAGTTCTTATTTATGACAAAGGGGCGATTTCGACCATTCGTGTAGGGCTAAAAAGGTTTTTTGGCGATAACTCAAGAACGGAAAAAGAGGTACGACCTCAAAACCACGTTCTACCCCCATAATGTGCTCATTCTGCATAGCCTAGTATTTGTTTAGTTCTGTAAGACCTTCAGTTCTTTTTTATGACAAAGGGGCAATTTTGGCCATAATGCTGTAAGGCTAAAAGGGGTTTTATGGCGATAACTCGAGAACGGAAAGAGGTACGACCTCAAAACCACGTTCTACCCCCATAATGCTCATTCTGCATAGCCTAGTGTATTTGTTTAGTTCGTAAGACCTTCAGTTCTTTTTATGAAAAGGGGCAATTTTGGCCATACGCAGCGTAGGGCTAAAAAGGGGTTTTAAGATAACTCGAGAACGGAAAGAGTTACGACCTCAAAACCACGTTCTACCCCCTATAATGTGCTCATTGTGCATAGTTAAATGCATTTGTTGAGTTCTGTATCTCAATTAGAAGCCGAGATATAGTCGCTCGAAGTTCATGCCCCTTTACGGAGGAAAAGGGGTTCAAAAATGGGGGTTCTCAACTCCGATTTTGGAAAGTTTTTTTCGCATCCGGACCTATGAACTACCAAAAAACGTTCTCAGACCTAGTGTACTATTTACTTCACACTGTGTTACCGATCAGGGCATATACGACCCTAATTATAAGTATAGAAATCTTATACTGTAGGTAGTGCCAAGAGGCATCAGAACAGAAAGCAATCATCACGCGATAATCAAGAGGAATGATACGAGTACAGTGTAGAAAATTCAAAGAACAAAAGAAAATCTTAAAGTATTATACTTCTAAATTTTATTGATATATCAAAGGCCAGATCGTGACAAATGTTTGTTGTTTAAAAAATAAGTAAAAACCTCATACAGAAGTACAAATTTGGCGTGCTAGACCAATTGTTGATAGTCAAGCAATGTTATATAATGTTAGATCGGCAAAATGCTTATTCATGAGTCATAAAATAATTACGAAAATTAAAAGTTTGCAGAGGCAATGATGCACTTGATATGGCTGTAAACACAATTGATGCAGTAGAAAGCTATGAAAGTTGGAACCACAACAAGAAATAACAAAATTTACGAGATTACAAGTCACAACGTTTTGTTTTAACAACAATTCGAGGAATTCTGGCAAGTGGCATGAATTTCCCAAAGTACAAACAAACGAGGGTCTAACGTTCTCATCTCATCTCTGGCAAACGATTTAAGTACATTAGCTAGGTGGGCTGTGGGGGGTTACCTTATTACAGGAAATTAAGTTTACATATAATTAAGCCCTAAGGTCTCAAAAAGGGCTTAATTTCATGCACCTTAATGACATGTATTCTTAATTTCATGAGGACTAATTTTTCAAGAAAATTTGAACATAATAAGTTCGAAAACATTGATTTTTTTCAATTATTTATTATTCAGTATTGATTAAGCTTTGAATTGATGCCGGATGGAAAGCCACTGGTATTGCCAAGACTATCAATATTGCAATAGACACATCTTGGAGCTCACTTCTTGACACTCCATCATACTTTCAAACCTTCATACCTGAATTTACATAGCGTCCAATGTTTTCAAGAATCAAGGCCATTATGATAATCAGCTATTATGTGGTGTTTTGTGGAAACATATTCGATCATTAATTTGATGTAACTGATAAGATTCTCATGATGCTGTGATAATCTATTCTATAGGTTATTTTGTCATTGTAATCATCGTCTCTGAAAATTCCCCAATTTTAATTAATTGTCTTAAGTGGTAATTGGAGAGTAATTTAAACTATCAAAGTGTCAAATAAAGCCAAAAATTCCTAACTCGTAACATGTAAAGTCTTAATTATTTGCATACAAGCTTACAAGGCTGAAATTTCTATCTCATGAAATTTATATCTCCACAATGATAATTTGGCTGCATGTATTTAAGAATGCATCAAATTAGGCCTACATGTAATTAAGCCCTAGGGCCTCAAAAAAGGGCTTAATTTCATGTAGCTTAATGACATGTAGGCTCATTTTTCTGTAGGCGATATTTCCTGTAATAAGGTATATTCTATGGACTATAAGGTATAGACCCGTGAGTTTGATTAGCTGCGCAGGGGGTCGGTATGTACTCTGTACTTCTGATTTGATCAGTTTAATGAAAATTGTGATGAGAGGGTACTGATGTACCACGGTGGTTTCAGGGTGGCCTTGCAGGTTGTTTAAAATATTTGGTAGTCGATCTTAGGTAAGGCGTTTTGGGATTACAGATGAAAAAGGGAGGGAAATTATAAGCCGGGTTCAAAAATCAAACGCGATTCAGCTTGAAAATGGGGTATCAATAAAAAACGACAAAATTGTTGTTCTGTCCGAGTTGACTGCTAGACTGCTAAGTGTGCTTACAGAGTTACTGGCTGCTGCTAAACGTGATTGTATCTAAAACACTCATGAACGACAACAAAAACAAACATGAGTGAATAAAAACAAAAGACAGCAAGAAAAACGCACTAAAACACATAAAGTATCAAATGCTGGCAATCATTTGAGTACATATTAGATTATTATTAGATTATTCGGAATGTTCGAGCATGACAATTGTTGGTAAACATCAATGTGTCCCATGTGTGTGTGTCTCGAGCGATTTAAACGACCAAAGATCACGTGACTATCTGCTGCTCACGCAGAATACATCTGGCGTTTTAACGTCATCAGTTTAACATTTTAACGTGTGATAATGACGTCACCCAGCAACGCTCCACTGTTCGACACGTGCCGTAAGGCGACCGTCACATCACATCAGGGGATGTGTATTTCACGTGATGTGTCAACTGTAGCGGAAAATAAAATTTAAATCTGTAGTATAGACGTGATAAGAGTGACGTCCTTATCAGGGTTTAAAATGGTGAAATGATGACGGCAAACTGTCTATCCATCGATCTCATGTTCTGATCAATGAATACAGCCTTGAAATGACAGTCTATTATTCCAAATAATTTAGCTGCAAATTACTTGGAATTGTATTGCGTCTTGAAAATAATAATGTGACAGTGTGATTTGATAGCTTGCCAAAATACCAATTTCTAATCATCCAAAATCCTGCGAAACTAGACATAAAGATATCAGAAATATTTCAGTTGGATACATCATTCAACTGTGTAAAAACAGTAAACACATAGCATATATCATTATATTCTTTTATCATCAAAAACAAAAAACAAAAACCTGCAAAGTACAATCTACCGTCTACTGAGAAAGTACAAGGAACCCAGTGGCCATAGGTATAATTTCAGATACCGAAACAATGTAGGTACCAATTTCTGGAGAGGTTAAGGAACTACAATACAACGGTAATGATTGCATTAATGAATCAATGGATTCTCGGATACATGTTCCTAGGTACCCATCCATAATACGCAGAAAATTCGATTATATCTATCTTCCAATTAACTTCAGAGGATATGATTGGATTTGCTAAATTCACTTAAACGTTAATCAGCTCGAGAGTCAAGATTGATTTTACTGAGCTGGATTTCTGAACATGGCAAAACTTATTTGATACACATCTCTATCCCCTATGATGCAGACGAGAATCAAATTGACGGGGCAAATTGTTATCATTGAAAACAATTGGTGTACCTAGGAAAGTAAGACATGGCCCAATGAGTCTTTGGCAATGACCCATGGGTATCAGGCGATTGGTCGATTCAATCAACGATGGAGAACGTATAAAAGAAATTTCTGTTCACTATTATAGTCCATAAGCAAGAATACCATGAGAAACTCACTGGAGGAACCTAATTCAATTAACGTAACTAACATGGAAAATAGCTTGAACTTATGAATATGTGCAAATAATAATATTTCCTCGCATAGCAGCCAAGTTGTCGGTTGATGAAAAATAATTGAATTCTAGAGTAGTTCAACCCAAGAAGCGAATAACGCGATGCTAAATATCGTTGATTGGATTAGTTTCGTGGAGCAACTTGATAAGGTTTATGCAAAAGATCCGATAGGGTATTATAAATGTGATAACTAATTCTCTAATTAAAATGCCGATCTCGTAAGCCTACGTCCTACTGATGCACGAACGTGGGCGAAATCAGCAACATCAATTAATTGCGAGAAACCACGATAATGACGCTATTGCTATTGATAATGACCACCAAAACATTGTTTACGCTTGCAATACAAACAGTAATCGGGAATAGGTAAACTTGAGAGAAATTCAAGGACAATAAGACCAATTGTAAACGTTATGAATAGTGCAACAATACACCAATAAAATGATAATGAGTTAATAAATTATGGTGAAACTGTTGTTTATAGGTTTCATGAATAGGCTAAATATCAATCGCATGTTGTTTAATTCAGGAAACTATTATTCCATCATCCAGGGTCTAGTGTACATTTTATTTTATTTAAAAACTCGAAATTGTATACGTTTTAAAGGGAACATGCATGACTGTAATACCAAATGCTGTGTCAAAATCTCAAATGCAAGAGGAAATTACTGCCACGAGGGCTATTGATGCAGAACGTTCAATTTTTGGCAAACATAATTTTTTAATTTTTTTCCCCGCCACCTCCCATTTTCCCCTTTTTAAAAAATTTTATAAAAACAAAATTCCCAAAAAGTTCTATTTTTTTTAAAATCTTTTTAAAGGCAGGGGGGAAAATTTTTCACTTTTACCAAATTGGTTAATTTTTAAATTTGTTTTTTTTCCGATAAAATTTTAAAATTGGATTGGGCCCCAAACGGGATTTTGGTAAACAAAAAAAAATTAAAATTTGAATTACAACCCCTGTTTTAATTTTTTGCAGTTTTAAAACTTTTGGGTTTAAAACGTTTATGTTCCCCTTTTGGCCTCCATAAATGATGTTTTACCAAAAAATTGACTCATCAATCTCATGCAGACCCGGGGCGGATGCAGAATTTTTCTTTTCTGTTTTTTTAAAAAAAAAAATTTCATTTTTAAAAAAATAAATTTTAAAGACGGATGATGAAATAATAGTTTCCGAAAAACAAATTTTGATTTTGCCCATTAAAACAAACAACAGTCACATAATTTATTAACTCATTATCATTTTATTGGTGTATTGTTGCACTATTCATAACGTTTACAATTGGTCTTATTGTCCTTGAATTTCTCTCAAGTTTACCTATTCCCGATTACTGTTTGTATTGCAAGCGTGAACAATGTTTTGGTGGTTATTATCAATAGCAATAGCGTCATTATCGCGGTTTATCGCAATTAATTGATGTTGCTGATTTCGCCCACGTTCGTGCATCAGTAGGACGTAGGCTTACGAGATCGGCATTTTAATTAGAGAATTAGTTATCACATTTATAATACCCTATCGGATCTTTTGCATAAACCTTATCAAGTTGTCTTAATGAAACTAATCCAATCAACGATATTTAGCATCGCGTTATTCGCTTCTTGGGGCTGAACTACTCTAGAATTCAATTATTTTTCATCAACCGACAACTTGGCTGCTGTGCGAGGAAATATTATTATTTGCACATATTCATAAGTTCAAGCTATTTTCCATGTTAGTTACGTTAATTGGAATTAGGTTCCTCCAGTGAGTTTCAAAGGGTATTCTTGCTTATGGACTATAATAGAACAGGAATTTCTTTTACATGTTCTCCATCGTTGATTGAACTGACCAACTGCCTGATACCCAGGTCATTGCCAAAGACTCATTGGGCCATGTCTTACTTTCCTAGGTACACCAATTGTTTCAATGATATAATTTGCCCCGTCTCAAATCTGTTCCCTCGTCTGCATCATAGGGGATAGAGATGTGTATCAAATAAGTTTCATGTTCAGAAACTTGCTCAGTAAAATCAATCTTGACTCTCGAGCTGATCACTTAAAGTTTTATGAATTAGCAAATCCAATCATATCCTCTGAAGTTAATTAAGATAGATATAATCAATTTCTGGGATATGGATGGAAAATTAGGAACATGTATCCGGGGATCCATTAATTCATTAATTCAATCATTACCGTTGTATTGTAGTTCCTTCCTCTCTAGAAATTGGTACATTGTTTCGGTATCTGAAATTATACCAATGACCACTGGGTTCCTTGTTCTTTCTCGGTAGATTGTACTTTGTGGGTTTTTGTTTTTGTTTTTGATGATAAAGGGATATAATACACATTTGAATAATGTATCCAACTGAAATATTTCTGAAATCTTCATGTCTGGACTCTGGTTTGGACTTCTGCATGATTTTGGATGATCAGAAATTGGTATTTTGGCAAGCTATCAAATCACACTGTCACATTATTATTTTCAATACGCAATACAATTCCAAGTAATTTGCTGCTAAATTATTTGGAATAATAGACTGTCATTTCAAGGCTGTATTCATTGATCGGACCATGAGCCATGCTCGATGGATAGACAGTTTGCCGTCATCATTTCACCATTTTAAACCCAGATAATGACGTCACTTACGTCATTGTCTATATTATTAGATTTAATTTTATTTTCCGCTGTTAAAGACACATCACGTGAAATACATCCCCTGATGTGATGTGTCGTCGCCTTACTGTGTCAAAGTGAGCGTTGTTTGCGACGCTTTCATTTCACACGTTAAAATGTTAAACTGATGACGTTAAACGCCAGATGTACAGTGTGAGCAGCAGATAGTCACGTGATCTTGGTCGTTTAATTCGCTCGAGACATATACACATGGGGACAATATTGATGTTACAAAACAATTGTCATGCTCGAACATTCCGAATAATCTAATATGTACTCAAATGATTGCCAGCATTTAATACTTTAATATGTGTTTTAGTGCGTTTTTCTTGCTGTCTTTTGTTTTTATTCACTCATGTTTGTTTTTGTTGTCGTTCATGAGTGTTTTAGATACAATCACGTTTAGCAGTAGCCAGTAACTCTGTAAGCACACTTAGCAGTCTAGCAGTCAGCTCGGACAGAGCAACAATTTTGTCGTTCTTATTGATACCCCATTTTCAAGCTGAATCGCGTTTTGATTTTTAAACCCGGCTAATAATTTCCCTCCCTTTTTCATCTGTAATCCCAAAACACCTAACCTAAGATCGACCAAATATTTTAAACAACCCGCAAGGCCACCCTGAAACCATCGTGGTACATCAGTACCCTCTCATCACAATTTTCATTAAACTGATCAAATCTGCCGCACAAAGTACACCCCGACCCCCAGCAGAGCTAATCAAACTCACGGGTCTATACCTATAGTAGTAAATTATAGTCCATAGAATACAACCCCCCACAGCCCACCTTGCTGATGTACTTAGATCGTTTGCCAGGGATGAGATGAGAACGTCAGATCGTCTTTTGTTTGTACTTAGGGAAATCCAAGCCACTTGCCAGAATTCCTCGAATTGTTGTAAAACACAACGTTGTGACTTGCAATTTCGTAAATTTTGTTATTTCTTGTTGTGGTTCCAACTTTCATAGCTTTCTACTGCATCAATTGTGTTTACAACCACATCAAGTGCATCATTGCCTCTGCAAACTTTTAATTTTCGTAATTATTTTATGACTCATGAATAAGCATATTGCCGATCTAACATTATATAGCATTGCTTGACTATCAACAATTGGTCTAGCACGCCAAATTTGTACTTCTGTATGAGGTTTTTACTTATTTTTAAATAACAAACATTTGTCACGATCTGGCTCTTTTGATATATCAATAAATTTAGAAGTATAATACTTTAAGATTTTCTTTTGTTCTCTGAATTTTCTACACTGTACTCGTATCATTCCTCCTGATTATCGCGTGATGATTGCTTTCTGTTGTGATGCCTCTTGGCACTACAGTATAAGATTTCTATACTTATACAGATTCCAGCTATGTTTTGAATTAATTTAGGATAAGCTGACAACTCCGCCCCTTCCCGAATACCGATTTTGTCGGTTATAGGAGAATGTATATACCTTCGTATGATCGGCATCCAATTTTCTCATCCGATATTTCTTACTATGCTTCTATTATAAAATTATCCGTGTTCACTACTTACACTTTTGTCTTAGTTCTTACTCCCATTTTCTTTATCCGAAAGCAAAATATCAGTTTTCCGTCCAAAGTTCAAACTGTTTCGAGACAACATTTTTAACCGTCCCCGGCCACACAGCAACATGCTATGAGATGAACGGGGTGACGATATCTAACACTACGGCGGGCACAGAATCCGTTCCCATGGAGACGGTGGGAGGGGACAGGACGGATCAGAATGGAGTGCAGGCCCGGGTCACTGATGTTACCTTCCCTGATGATAAGAGGTAGGGATACAGCCCGGGTTACTGATGTTACCTTCCCTGACGATAAGAGGTAGGGATACGGCACCTTAGCTGTAGTTACTAAGACGTGCACTAGGACATACCTCTTTCTCTGAAGATAGTAGGGATACAGCACCTTAGCTGTAGTTACTAAGAGGTGCAGTTGGACATGTTTCTTTCCCTGAAGGCAAGAGGAAGAGATATAGAATCTGATATCTTGTGCTAGTTAAGACGGTATTGAAAAGTAGGAATGGTATCAGATAAACCATAGTTGTACTTTATATATAGACTAGAAAAGCCCGTTGGGCCTGCAAGATAATACAGGACCAAATAATAAGCTCTCAAAAAGTTTATAAAGGAGCAAATTTGCCATTATTCTTTGGTTACTTTTAGTAATGAAGTGGACCGGGCAAGTTTTGATTATTATAACTTACTATTGTATGAATGTATGATCTTAAAATTAAAACTGAGTATCGTATTCAAACTGACCGTTGAATTAAAGCATTGATTTACGCCAAGAGCTGTCTTCCAAAATCGCAATGTTGAATACGTGCTAAATTAGATTCAATTTGTTTTTCTATTTCCAATCTTAAATTGCTCTAAATTCACATTTTTCCGTTACCATCAACTCAGCATTAATTTAAATCGACCGACGTCCGCCAAAAAGATTTATGAAGAAATGCTATGGGAAATAGTCCACGATGCCAGTCATACCCGTCCTCTATCTTCGGATCTTGAATTTGAAATGAAAAACAACAAACAGGCCGTTCTTTCAAACGCTACAATGCGGCAGTCAACAACGCATCAGGAAAGCACTCGCATAGAAATGATCATAATCTGCAAATGCAGAATATCTGTATCCCATAGCAACGGCGCGACTTAGCTCAAGCTTAGCCTTCGTTTCTCTTGATAATTCTTGGCAAGCTCAAATTTAATTCGGTGCGGAAGCACAAACATTATTCGTGCTCTTACGAAATTATTGTTAAGACTATAGCCCGTTGGGCCTGCAAATACACAACTCACTCGGCGCTGCTACGCAGCACCTCGTTCGCACCCAAACCCGGCCACAATTCAAATCAATCCAAATGCTTTTTACCGCATCAAACATTCTAATCCGTTCAAAAGTTATGGATCAACACACTCAAAACAGCATTTAACAGAGAAATGGAACGCGCGCGTGCTAAAGAACATAACATACCGTGTAACCATAGCAACGCGCGCGCCTATATCCCATACTGCAATGGGCGCCCCAAAATGTGTCTACAAAAGGACAAAAAAACGTGACGTACAGAAAAACAGAAAATGCAACTTTATATAAGAGAGACTAGCAGGCCCGTTGGGCCTGCCAAATAAGACAGCTCACTCGGCGCGTTACGCAGTACCTCGTTCGCTTACACTACCATTGATTGAATATTTTTACCGCATCAAAGAATTCCAATCATATCAAAAGTTATGAAGCACCGAAATCAAAACCGCATTAAACAGAAATGAACGCGCGCAATTATAATCTGCACGTGCATTTTCCTCATTGTGCGCGCGTTGCCATGGGGCGTGACGTACGGAAAAACAGAAAATGCAACTTTATATAAGAGATATAGTATCTGATGCCTTAGTTCTACTTATCAAGACGTGTAGTCGTGTTCTGAGTAAGTCTGAGACTGAATCCTGCAGTTCCATGCCGGCTGCACGAATCTTGATTGTGGAGTTTTGTGTTTCACATTCTAATTCAGGTTTTGAAGCGTCTTGGGAAGCTTTGTGGTGTTATGTTGGTTCCTTTGGTCATCGATCTCAAACCTGCCTCTTGGCTCTTTCTCTAATGATAAGAGATAGGGGAAAGAACCCAATATTAATCATTGCGACTGAATCCAAATCGTGTATCATTTTGGAGTCTTGATTTCAGTTATTAGGAGTCTTCTCTGTAGAAAATGACACTAAGTATGAATTGATGTCACTGGATCTTCAAGTGATCAGTGTTATCAATGATCTTGGAAATTTAAGACATTATAAGATCTGCACTCAGAACTTAAATATAACTAAGTAAGTTGTTTTTAATACGATTATTTTAAATTACGAACGTATAAAATAAATTTAATCCTTGTCATTTAATTAGATTTAAGTTCATATGATCCTATTCTGGGCCGAACTCAAATAGTGCTTATGTCAGAAATTATCCTCACGTACTTATTTTCTTAATTTATCTGCTTTGCAAACGATGGGTTTACGTTGAATGAAAATAAATTAGATATTGTTACTTTTTCTATGACTGAAATTTTACTGATAAAACATCATTGTTGATTTTTCTTCGACTGCTGTGCATAAATCATGTTCGAATCGGACTTGGATTCGTAAGTAGCTTCTATAAAATATATTCTCACATTGTGGATTGAAATTATCAAGTTTATCCTTATGAACTTCCCTAAGTTTTAATATTGTTCAGTAAAACATTAATAAACATTGAAATTTACAAAGTGGAGCTGTAAGCAGAAGATCGTGTGGTTTTAACGTAACCTAACATAATATTATGCAGCATGGAAAGCCTGTAGAAAAAGGCCTTTTTTCATTTTAAATAAACCTTTTTAAATAATCTTCAAGTGCTGATAAGAGTGTTGATTAGTTAGATGATTCAAAACGTCAAACTTTGCAACATCATGGTGAATTACAGCATCTAGTGTTTACAGATCAACCGACGAAGACTTGTTCGTGAAATTCGGCTGCTTTCGTCAAACTTTTGAATTTCGAATTTATTATTAAAACGATCAGGTACAGTTTATAAATTGACTGATATGTCCTTTGATAACAGATAGTATTCCCACTTTACACCTCATAGCAATATGTCAGTGTGTGTGTAGTACTGAAGTGAGTCAGATTTAGGATCACTACAAAAAAGTCTTCGACCACACTCGTCGCTCACATTCTAATTTTAGACAAACGTTCTACTTGGAAATAGGAATGATATTATCGGGCGTTATCAATAGAATCCTTATCCTTCAACTTTGACATTCATTTCATGCAAATTCCCATCAATGAATGGCTTCCTCCACGTACTCTTCTCATTTTTGTATTCCTACGATTCTCTCTTGTGATCACTACCCTTGACTCACGCCAAACCCCTGGCTTCCTTTGACCTTTATCGCTCACTCCCTCCTTCCTTCCTATTTCCTATCAGAGTCCCACCTCCATCCTAACCCCCTCCCTACTTTATTGGCTATGGAGAAAGAGTAAGCACCCCAGAGACCACCCCATCCCAACCCCCTCCCTACTAGACTGGCTATAAAGAAAGAGGAATCATTTCAGAATTTTACCCAAGCCTAACCCTGATTCCCTCCCTGACCCTGATTTTTTATAGATTGGTAATGAAGGCAGAGGAAGCACCCCAGAGCCCCAGAGACCACCCCCTCCCTCCTAGATTGGTTATGGAGGCAGAGGAGCCATCCCACCCTAACCCCCTCTCTCCTAGATTGGTTATGGAGGCAGAGGAGGCACCCCACCGGACCCTAACCCCCTCCTCCTAGATTGGTTATGGAGGCAGAGGAAGCATCCCACCCTAACCCCCTCTCCCTCCTAGATTGGTTATGGAGGCAGAGGCATCCCACCCTAACCCCCTCTCCCTCCTAGATTGGTTATGGAGGCAGAGGAAGCACCCCAGAGACCCACCTCTGATTTACGACACGAAGTTCTCATGGAGCTGGCACAGGATCATGTCGTCAACAACAAGTCACCAGAGTCGCTAGAACACACCAGTGCAACAGGTTTGTCTTGTCGGTTCTCCGGTATTTTTCTCGTGTGTTTAATGAATTTGCGTTCTGCGAGGTTTTGGATTTACGGAAAATCTATTTCTGAATTGTGATTTGTAAGAAAATGTGTTGGTGACCTCTCTTGACTGTCAGAATGATTTGAAAACAATAAGGAATAGGTGACAAGTTAACGAAGGGATAAGGAAAAAGGGATATGGGGAATACAGTATTGCAACGACCCATAGTGGTCATGTTGCACAAATTTACACTCGACTGACTCCTCGTTCCAATTAGCGTACTCATCACTCGAGACGGAACCGAGTGCTGATTATAGTACACTTATGATTGCACCACGACCAGTGGTGAAAGTATTCTTATTGCATGGGTACTGAGGTACTCTTTCCACTGGCATGGTGTAATGAACACCGTGTTACATCTGAATATTCAATTGTGTGCCAAATTCTCATATGCCATATGCATAGTAAACTTGCCTTGTATTACTATTTCTATCGCTCAACTGGGATAACTGTCTGCTTTAACTCTTGGAATCAGGTTTATAATAGGTCTCCAATATAAGAGGAGGCCGAGAGTTCTGGCATTATCATAGTTTGCGATTGTAAATGGCAGGGACTTTTTAAAACCGCCTATCTTTCTCGACAGATAGATGCCATCTTGTTGTTGATTGATCCTAAGATTCTGATCCAGCCTATCATCACTGATGATGTTCATGAACAGAAAAACGAATTATAGTCCTAATTCGAACGCAGTACCAATCTTAGACCTTTGCTCGCGCTGGGATCTCCCTAATATGAGTAACTATTTACTATTGAGGACTATTAAATCTTATAGTCGTATATTATCGTCCCTATATATTGCTCCGAGTTACTACTATTACTACTAATGAATTGTTGCTAAATACTCTAACTCAGTATATTCCAATATAAATAACACAGCGATATACTGTGGTAGTATGTTGAGAGCACCAATGAAGTCTGGCCTCAATTTATATACTTATCATAATTATCTTCATTATCGAGGCAATTATATATCATCATTGACAAGACACAATCTAGTTGAGCTGGACAATATAACTGTACTGCGCTGAACTTGGAGGTTTCTACTTTCCATTGGATAACAGTTTACCAGTCTCATAACGTTTGGTGGTCGTATTTATTGTCTATGAAGACGTTTGATATGGGAATTGATGGAAATTGCATGTTGTAGCTATGATAAATTAATACCTTCTCACTTTTGGGGCCGTGCTCGTAACGTCCGAGTCGTGGGAGGGCGTTCTATCAGTGAATTATACGCTCTGTTTGGCAGCTCGTATTTTCAGCCGATGAAAACGTGCGCGTGCCATGACAATTCATATTATAATATGTTGTCTTGAAAATTCATATATGTTGCCCTGAAAATTCATATATGTTTTCATCACAATTCATATATGTGTTGTCATGACAATTCATGTATGTTGCCATAACAATTCACGTATGTTGCCATGTTGAATGTCAATATATGAATGTCGTGACAATGTCTATTTTATATACACGTACCTCCCAGACAATTATGGGCGCCTGAACCATGTATACCCAGACTCGCAATATAGACACGTGATGACAGCAGCATAAATCAGATTTGTATCATCATAATATATTATAATGTATGTGGAAAGCTCTGGTGTCTGAATAAGTTGAAACATATATATTTTCTAAATTTAGAGCTACTGGACACTGGGTAGCTGAGCAAGTTGAACATATTTAACACCAGGGCTATCTGTTGTAGTTTTACAGTTTAAGTCCGCGTTTATATGTTATACGTGCAGGTTTAATATTAATATTTTTATGTAAAGCAACGCGGGTATATATACATGTTTCTGTGTCTTGACGAGAAAACACGTAGGGTTTCAAAAAATATTCTAATTTATTATCGTCGGCGTATTTGCTTACCTATAACAGGTCCATTTGGCAATCGGCATTGGCCAGTCAGCGCTCAAGTTGATCGTAAACTTGCACACTGCTGCACTGATTGGTCAATGTCAATTGTCTTGATGATTTGGAGATCGTACGGGCAAGTTTATACGCCGCCGTTCAATTCTGGCTGTGTAAAGTACAGTGAGTGCCAATGTATGAGTCGACCTTGCAGACCAATTATGTACAATTGCTTCAGTTCGAGGCGCTTAGAGACACTGAAGTCAGAACTATAGTGTTTGAGAAAAAGTGTTTTGTTTTTATTATTGTATTTTTGTCTATATATTTTTGTTTGTTAATGGGCTGTTTTTAGGACTTGGACAAGTTGTTAGGACTTGGACAAGCAGCAGGGGTGTCCTGGTCAGTGTCAGGCCATGTACATAGAAACTGTTGAAAATGGGATATGTCTTGGTCCTCAACAGGTGCCACATCTCAACACATAGTATTATTTCGGAGGTATACAACAACTCTACCTGGCAGATGTGTCGGAATGTAGGCGGTTTAATATTGACAATTTAACATTCTAAATCATGATAATGACGTCAATCTCAGTCGTCTACCGTGGAAAACATTTGTAGGTTTATAATGTGCCTGTTGGAATGAAATGCCAGGAATGTTTTGACGCGTTTATGTTTGTAGGCACCTCTTGTGCACTGGTATTATGTTGGTAATTGTTCCTCGCCTTGTCAACTCAATAGTCAAAATAATCAAATTATCGATCTACGGTATCTCTTGATAAATTCAATTAAGTCCGAAAGCACTGTTTTAACTAATTTTAACAGTACAATAGATCAGCCACAATTCAAGCAAACAACAACTGAGTCTTCACATTCATGTGCGATGTGAACTCTGTGTTTAGACCTGGCATTCAATTCATACCAATTCTCTAATCAGTATTCAGAGGTACAAGCTGCTTTGTTATCAAGAGATATATAATTGTTAGCAATAGACCTGCGCAATTAGAATAAATTACTTCTTATACAGCTGATAATTATTCAGATAGTACTTTGCACTTTGTATTACTGCTGTACACCACCGTTGTTCAATGTTCAAGTGTATGCGTTGCTATTAAACCCAATTCGTTCTGCGATATCGTTCAGTGCAGGGTGCCCTCCCTCCACTTTGGTATTCCTTTGGTAGATGCTTTCTCTGCATAGGAGTATGGGGTAGATATCGATCTAAGTTTCCTATCTTGACATTAAACCCTTTCAAATTCAGTATGACAACCACTTCGGGGATCCAATATTGTTTAGGATCAATTCTCGAGATCGCTGTCCGATGTCAATTGAGTATTTAATTTATACTTGACGTCACACCAAGGTGTTTGTACTGCCTGTCTCAGTCATTGAAGTGTGACAACATTGTCAGTGTGTCCATTCATCCATGTAGCTTGATGATTGATCTTCCCGGGACAAAATGGAGTGTATTTGCCCGTTGCTGTGCCCAAAAATGGGACGCTCGAAGTGATCAATTCCCCATTCTGAACCTTGATAATGACATCAATGTCAACATCTTATTACTGCTGTGCACGCTCTAGCAACGCCTACTGCATAGGATCGAGGACTCTACTGAGCATTGCTCATGAGTCCTCTGCAATGCACAGTAGATTTGGATTACACTGTTGTCTGTGATAATGTGTCTCCAGCCTCCCTGCTGTCTGCAATCTGTAGTGTCATGTGTCATCCTTTGCTCTATAAAAAATAACAAATACTCTCTGGTATTTTAATCTACGAACTACAGTACTGAAGTATTGTAGTCCGATCCATCCGTATCTTTTTGTTACATCCATATCTTTTTGTTACATCCACATTCCACATTTTTTTTGTCGTGAAAATAGAATCAGTCACGTTGCTGTTTCGCCTTTGATTGGAGACTCAAATTTTGGATTCTTTATGTAAGCCCTTTTTCTGCGCTCATAACAGTCCAAAGATTATTGGGCTGTAATACTCATTTATTTGGCCGTTTAATAAGCCTTTTTTGGCTAAAAATGATGAATCTGAGCAAAAGCACTCTTTCTCATCCAAATGCAGCAATTATATCGCGCAGTTGAAGAGAATTAGAGATTCTACGATTGCCTCTCCTAAGTCCAAGTACACCCTGTCAATAACCACTGAGTATCTACATCTTGGGAGATCATGAGCGAGTGGGAGAAGACTTTATTTTAGCCAACTAAGTGGGCATCGCCGTAGTCTCTGACTCTTAGATCTGTAGAATACCCCAATTCTCCGATCTGGGTTTCGGAAAATTGCCCACCCCTTAAGATATGCATATTTTAAGAGCTTGTAATATGCACGCTGAACAGTGGCATATACGAGTGAACTGTGTTATAAATAGCATAGATTTCCCAGAAGAATAGCTCTATTTCACTGAACACATATTGCTACCGTGCATGTTGTGTGGCGCAACTCCGCATTCGAAAAACAGCTGCTGCAACGTCGTCAGTTTACCATTTCAAGCTATGATGATGACGTCATATGAGTCGCAAGTAAGATATCTAATATCCCAGTGCATCTATATCAGCGATATCCAGCTTTGTTTTGTTCATATATTTGATAATAATAAACTTTAAGAACATCTGCGATGTTGCTATTCAGTGATACGCGCTGGTTTTCGTTGCTTATGCATTTTCACAGTTGGCTGTTTAGCAGAATTCCTTAGGCACTAAACTAGTATTTTGAGGCACTTTCAGAGGCAATCTTGCTATAAAAAGGCAATTTCTCTTTTCTGCTACTCGAATTATCAACCACTCCTGACGTTAATTTGAATTTGACATTTCGAAATTAACAAATTAACATAAAGGCTCTTGGATTGATTAACTTTTAGACCAACTCCACCGTGAATTATCGTTGAACTTTGATTATCAAGGATCAATCTGCAGATTATTTATCCATAGAAGATCGAATCAATAGAATATTGCTGCGAATATTGCTGCGAAATAACTGAGATAGAATATTGCCGCCCAATTTAAAAGGGCTCTGTGGCCCTATATGCTGCTTTTCGTACGAGTGAAAGTATTAGGCTTTCCTCTGATGTCACTATCATGGTTTAAATTGGTTTTTGATGATATCACTGGGTATTACATGTAAAAGTATGGAATCATGATCTGGCCCCTGTACACCCCGCTAAATAGCACTGCTTTCTACGCACCGGCAGGCGGTGAAACGTCACTTAAACCACCATTCTAACTCATGATGTTGGCGTCACCTATAACCGCCTACGTTTTCCTGATTCGAGGCTACTTTAACTTCTCCAGAGAGCAATATGGCAGTAAACAATTGCTCCTATTAGCGATCCATGTTGCTTGTAGTAATGAATTATGTTACTGGGAGAGTTCCTGCGGTTTTTCGACAAAAAACCTCAGTGTTATAGAAGTGAAGTGCTGTTTATCACCAAATTTTATTTCAGATCCGAGAAAGTCTTTGCTCTGAAATGGTCTGAAAGTTCAATTTCGCGCGGCACGGAGTGTTCGAAGGTGGTTGTTCTGGTTTTATTAAATTCCTTTACTTTTTGCAGTACAAAAGTTCTCTGAACCCTACAATATTAGTTATAACAATACTCAATTGGCATATTGTGCTTATAAGACTCGGCTACGCCCCGGCCCTCGCCTCATTTCCACAGATATGCATCATAACGCTTACTTAAAGCTAAAGTTATATATTTCCTCATCTACACGAGTGGCTATCGGAGAAAAGTTTCGAAAATCATGCGATTTTCGTCGTCTCAAATTACTCTGTCATCATCAGATTTTATTCTAGCCTCCTGTTATCGGTACAATGTGAAAGCCGAAAGGTTTATATATATTTCGGCTTATAGTACAGCCACATAATATGTGCAATCTATACGGCGTGTGTATGGCTGCATAATGTACTCAGATTGTGGTGAATCAGAATGTGTCTGTGTGAGAGAGAGGGTATTGGTTCGATTCTTGAGAAATACGAGAGATGTATCTTCTCTCTTCTCTCTTTTATTGTGAAGGTTTTACTTTTATTCCTACTTCTAATCTCCGTGGAATATTGTTCGATCTCAGTATATTGCTTGCTCTTGATTATATTCATCTTTCTACAGAGTTTGTTATTGTGAGTTGCCCAATTGGAACGAGTCATTTATTAGGAGATTTCAAAGACCACACAAAAACATTTCATCGTGGGTTATAAAAAACCTTGTTTCTCGACAAAAGATGAAGTTTCCTAAAATTTAATTATGTAAAGTAATTTCTGAGTTTATAATGTTAAAATACACCCAATATACAATCAATTTAACATATTATCAAGCCATGCCGAATTCATAGACGGCTTAACGTCATCAACTGAAAGTTCCAAGCCACGTTGACACGTCATATTCTCATTTTTTATTACTAGAAAGCTAGAACTTTATATTTATATAATATTTATTAATGTATTAATAGGTCGCTTCTCTTTAAACTCCTATCAGCGCCTGTGTACGGACCGTTGACAACTGCAAAGCCTTCTTCAGGTACACTTTAACCTCCTTCATACACGTATTTATTTATTATTGTTTGAATATAATATATATTTTATTTTGAATGTTGTTCGTTGGTACTTTAAAATATATATATTTGAATATTTTGCGGGTTATATTTTAGCGCGCGCGCGGGGCGTTTGCAGCATTTTTTGCTGCAATATTTGCATTTTTGCGTGCTCAGCAGCTACTAGAAGCAGCAGTGGAACAACATTATAAATGTGAGGAATGAGCAACGTAACAGTTAAATTATGATTGGTGTGAGTGTGCCCATAATATGTTGTGAAAATGAAAATATTCATTTATTCAATGTGGATTTGTTGGTCGTTTGCGGGTTGATTTAAATTCGATGCTGCTTTAAGAAAAGCTTATTGCTTGTTATGTCACATTTAGAGATGTGTCCCCAGCTGACAACGATTATCAAATTATATTTGAAAAATCCTGATATTTAATAGGATTTTTCGTATCAAAGAACGTTTCCGACTCACCCTCACAAAGCCAGTTTATCAGACGATTTCTCAATTACTCAATTAAGTTTGGAGTGACGTCACCAATTATTATAAGTAATCAGATCAATTACTACATTCTGAACCGCCTTTAATTCGCGCGCTACCCATAAGCCCATAGCAATCACATAATCAACAATCCATTATTGTCTACAAATGAGGTATTGAGTTAAGCCTGGTTCCTCGTTTTAATTACTGGAATAATTGCCATTCAAGGTAACTTCAGGGCGACATTAATTGTAATACTTTATTATCATTGTTATGAGCTAATGGATTTATTCAATTCCATATTTATAATTATGGTGCGAGTGTAGCTTCTCTACCCATTCATCTTCTGTTACTTTTCTCTTCTATCCCTATGTCATCATGGAAACAAATTCTTGGAAGTTCCTTCCTTTTATTCACCATTTGTTCGCTTTTTGTGATGCTGTTACTGTGCTATTATACCCCACGCTAGGAACTTAGACGACTTGACATCGTGGATATATTAACTATTCTAAATAATGAAATAATATAATGACATCAATCCCAACCGCCTAACTATCTTGCGCCGTATGTGGCGTTTGTTTATATATTATGTACCGACGTTTACATACGTTTTTTCTTAGTAAAGTAACCTTGCACTAATGCCTAAGTTTCAACTTTTAAACCATTATTTACGCAAAACAGCGCTCATTTAGTCATTACATATTGCGCATTCTGTACTTTCTGGATGTTCACATATTGGAAGTTTCTCATTTCTCGTTTCTTCCTACATCTAAATAGTTGCTACTTTTTCTCCTAAAACTATCAATATAAGTTGTTCAATGAGACACGCCTGAATGCTCCATCAGCCCAATCATAATGGTACTATAAACTACTACAAAAACTGCAATGAATACACGGGAATAAAAGCGTTATGAAATAATATCAAATACACCCTATCAGGGTATTATCAGGAAACGTCTTTTCACATCACTACTATTGACGCCAAGGTTTGGGTTATTATGAGCCGGGTTAAGGTTGGAGTTAGGGCGGTGGCTGATGAGGTTATGGTTATGGATAGTTTCAGGACACTGTACAGAGATGTATAAAGTACCCCATAATGGGTTGAGGCTGGAGTTAGGGTGTTGGCTGATGAAGTTATGGTTATGGTCAGTGTCAGGATAGAGGATCAGTACCGTGAGGTAAATTATCGTGAGATAAAAGCTGAAAACCCCTTGCCAGCAGTATTCAGCATCGTGGGAAGTCGAGAGAAAGTTGTCTAATGTTTGTCGTATAACCCGTAGTGCTACGACACTGGAAACTGTGACTTTCTATGCTAAATTTTAATAAATCTTCGGACAGCTGGTCATATACTAACACTAATATGTGGTCATATTATACTAACACTAATATGTTCGCTTGTTTTCCGACAACACCTGCAATCTTTATTATAGCTGCTCTTTACAATAAGGCTTTGCTTTATGTTTTGCATTTTCAAATAGTTAAGTCGTATGCGAATGGCGATTAAAAGCTCGCAATTATTGGTGGAAGAAGGTAGGAGACTGCCTGACAATTTGCTGATTGGCACGAAGCTAAGTGGTGGTTACTTTAGTGACAAGTGTAGTCTGTAGGTTATGTGTACTGTGTAGACTGTAGTGCCAGGCAGAGTGACAACGTGTAGACTGTAGTGCCGGGCAGAGTGGCAATGTGTACTGTGTAGACTGTAGTGTCAGGCAGAGTGGCAATGTGTAGACTGTAGTGTCAGGCAGAGTGGCAATGTGTAAACTGTAGTGCCAGGTAGAGTGGCAATGTGTGCTGTGTAGACTGTAGTGCCAGGCAGAGTGGCAATGTGTAGACTGTAGTGTCAGGCAGAGTGGCAATGTGTAGACTGTAGTGCCAGGCAGAGTGGCAACGTGTAGACTGTAGTGCCAGGCAGAGTGACAAGTGTAGACTGTAGTGCCAGGCAGAGTGACAACGTGTAGACTTTAGTACCAGGCAGAGTGGCAATGTGTACTGTGTAGTGCCAGGCAGAGTGGCAATGTGTACTGTGTAGTGCCAGGCAGAGTGGCAATGTGTACTGTGTAGACTGTAGTGCCAGGCAGAGTGGCAATGTGTACTGTGTAGAGTGTAGTGCCAGGCAGAGTGGCAATGTGTAGACTTTAGTGCCAGGCAGAGTGACAACGTGTAGACTGTAGTGCCAGGCAGAGTGACAACGTGTAGACTGTAGTGCCAGGCAGAGTGACAACGTGTAGACTGTAGTGCCAGGCAGAGTGACAATGTGTAGATTGTAGTGCCAGACAGAGTGACAATGTGTAAACTGTTGTGCCAGACAGAATTTCAACTCAGTGCCAGGCTTCAAGCTAGTGGCTGGTTGTAAGACTAGTGGCAGGTATAGCTAAGTGGAAGGCCGAGTGCCAGGCTATGTTCTGAATCCGTATTATAGATCCTGTAGTTACATGTCGTCACCTATTAGTATTCCTGTATGTTGTGAATAATATTATTTATTATTTCCCAATATTATAGTCTGTTTATTGTTGTTTAAGTTTGTACTCCAATCCTGCACTGTGCTGAGATTTGCCATAGTAAGCTTGCACCAGTTCGATTTGAAGCTGTCTAGTTTTCAATGAATCTATTTCTCCGTGTTGCTGAACTTGTGATGTGTTTTGTGTCTGCGAGGCAGCGATTTTTCCATTTTCTGATTAAGATTCCCGACTGTTTCTTCCCCATTCGCTCCTTTGGAAGCTTGAATGACAATCACCCATTCTTCAGGACCAAGCTGGCTCGTATTTCATATACCTGCTCAAATAAAGCAATAATTAGTATTTCTTTGTGTGATAGCAGTGGCGTTCGTAGTTTGTGAGAGTGGGGGAATAGAGTGGTATCAGGGTGGTGAAGCTACTGATACTATGATGGAAGATCCCCGAGCATCAGTGGTATCGGAGGTGGTGATTCCATGATGGTCAGGTATATCAAGAGTGGGCAAGAGTGGTATCAGGCAGCCGCTTGCAATGATACCTGGGACGATGGAGATCATGTACCTTTCCCTTACTAACATGGAGATCATGTAGCTTCCCCTACTAACATGGAGATCATGTAGATTCCCCTACTAAGGCTCTGCTGTGATATATTGGCAACCCCCAGCCTGATTGGCAGCCCCTCCCCCACCTCTATTATAAGAATCATATGTTTTAACAGTGGTGTTTCTGACATCAGATCATGGTTTGGAGGAAGGGAATACCAAGATCTAGCACTCTGCCGTCGTTAGTCTCCCGCTCAATTTAGTAATTTGTACGTTAACAGCACCCAGTCTGCCCTGTTCAGTCGGTGTGTTCGTTATAATGCTGTCTCTCTTCATCCAGTTGTTGGAAGAGGAGGGAGGAGGAGGAGGCTTATACCTTGCTACACAGTGTGAGAGATATACGTCATCTGTCCTTCACATGTACCCATCATCCCACATCCCAGTTCCTGTAATTGCTAGCTCTCAGATCACACCATCTGCAGGATATTTGCATAATAGCCTCCCTGGATTTACATAACAATAGCCCATCTCAAGATGGATGGGATCTTCATTCTACAATCTACATACTGCCTTACTACTGGCTATCTGCTATATCACAATACATCCTGATCTAGTGATCTATGATTGTTTGAGGGCTGAATTTCTTCTGGCCCTAACGTGGATTTCCCATAGTTTTATTGATTTATTCTCACCCAACCTTTGATAATCATCTTCCGTAATAATTCTTGGCCTTAATTTCTGCTTTCTATGTTCCATTCTTTTCTAGATATTTCGACATTTTATTATTTCATCTTAATTCGAATTACAGCTCCATTTGCATATAAGCACTCCCATGATACACTCGTCGCGAGCCTCCCAGATACTTTAATGAATTAGCATAATCGCTGCTATTATAATTAGCAACCATTGTCGCTTACGCGCTCGCTATTATAAGCCCGTCTTAAATTTATTCTCCGCGCGCACGATTTACGATGCAATGACGTCATCATCATAGTTTAAAATGGTACTTTGATGACGCTGTCCCGCCTTTCATCCTTCTCGCGCACAGGTTTCGCATACATATGTATGCGCTGGTCTGAATTTATTACTATCTAATCTCCTGGAACGTATATGAGACCTATTGTTCGGCTTTCAATGGGATGTATTGTACGGGTTAGCGCGGGGTATGTGAGGGCCGGGGATGAATCGTGGTATAAGTGCACTAACACACCACACGGGGGAGAATGACGGGATTATCAAAGGTTTACATGGTGTGTTGTCGACTGCTATCCGCCTGAGCTATGTTAGCAGCTTTTGCTTGGGAGAGAGAGGGGTGTGTGAAATATCTTGGTGTATATTTGGTATTGCTAGACAATGGCGTGCGTGTGTGTGTGTGTGTGTTCGTCTCTGCTCTGTCTCCTTTATGCATGGACTATTTTCCTGTCTATTGTCAATGCGATTTAATTTGCAAATTTAAATTTTATGGCAATGGCATAATTCGCGTCGAATTCATTTCATGTGACGCTCAGTTATTTTATAATTGTGAACTTTATTCAATTCCTCCGGGAAGATGATTTTATATATTTTGAATCATGAAATAGATTTAGTTATATTTATTTATAGGTCATTATTATCAAAATTATTGTTCCCACAATCAAGAAACTAATCATCTTTGATATCCATGCAGTAAACGTCATTGATAACTAGCATGTAAAATTTGAATTCTAGCTATTGATTTGGTGTTAACCGATGACATAATTTCATTCTAATTCTTGTAATAATCCTGACGCTGACAAGGACAAGAATAGAATTATATTTTTACTTCTTTAATCATTTTTATACTTTAATTGGAAATAAAATCATACATTTTTAATAATGAGATAAGAAAACACAAGAGGAGCCGTGGCCTGATGAACCCTGAGAGCTGTACAGGCCTCTGTGACACTGGTAAATCATCACATGCCTCCATACTCCGCATATTATATTGTCATATGTTTACTGGACTTGTCCTCCGGAGATGACTCGCCAAATTATTATCCGGTATTTATAAGTTCTATATCGGTCACATGTTTTATATATTCGCCTTATCATCAGCGCAGTTCGTTAAACGAATTCAATTTATTACAGTTTGTGAGTCCTCTATTTGTTAATGTATGTCATGGTCCACTCGATGCTATATTATATTTCAATGTTTTCAACTCAAACATCATGAATTGTTGACCATGCTTTGTTATAGTTACCTCTTTGAAGTATTTGTCGGTTTATTGCTCATAAGTCGTTCATAAGTCGACTATTCAACCATTTGTCGGTTCATGAGTTGACTATTTAACCAATTAAAATGTTCCTGTTCAAATTTTTGTGCGAACTGTTACCAAGCATCCAGATGTTCCTTTCCACAGTATTCATGAATTTCCGCGAAATTTCAAATTAAAGAATTTTATTATGACACGCGGTAAACTTAATGTTTCCACATTGCTTTCTGAACAATAAATTGAGAACTATCTCGCCCAGTGATAATTGAGACATCTTGTCCCCCTAAAACTATATATAATAGTTCGGAGTGAACAATAAATTGAGAGCTATCTCGCCCTGTGAGAATTGAGACATCTTGTGACTTGTCACAAGATGTCTCAATATAATAGTTCGGAGTGACGGCATAATCATGGTTTATAATGGTGAATTGGTGATTTGAGGCACTTCCAAGCGTCTGTCATTTTCCCACACCTACGGGGTGTTTAATGCCAGCTGTTTTAAAGAATTGATAGCTATATTTATAAACTTATAAACATATTTTCAGCATTTATAGTGCGATATATTGACATTCTTTTCCACCGTTTGAAATTAAATTGTTGATGTTTAACACACATGTGTCTGTGATTCCATGCTTTTTCCTTTTTGGTCACGTGCCAGAATAGACATTTTGCTGTCACTAACTTAAAATTCTGAAATTTGATAATGACGCCATGGATCCAGATCACTTGATGATATTTTGCGCATTTTGCAACCTCTAATGTTTCACTGATGATATTTAACACTTGATTTTAGTGCTTGGCTGTGGAATGGATATTCTTGTTTGGATTCATTCCGTTAAAATGTGCATTTGCAAGCATCCATCTCCAACTATCTGAATATCTTCGAGCGATATATATCGTATTTTTGAATTACACATAGAAGTTACAAATGCACACTGCGCCAATTTACTTTGACCGTACCGATACGGTTTAGACGATTTGATTTCATTCCGTTTCATATCTTCTCTATATTGTTTAATATATAAGCTCGTTTGTTTTCTCCTGTTCACTCATGTCTTTCATATATCTATGATTATGCTGTCTACATAACATATTCACTTTACAATGATCAACCCACGCATTTTGAGCTAAGTTCTTGCAAAATGACGAGTTGCTGCAAGACTATGACGACGTTATTATCAAAGTTTAGAATGAGGAATCATGGCTGACGTTATGGGAGATGAGACCTCTCTCGTGTCGTGTTTCCGTATATTTAAGAAGATTCTTGTGTGTGTCTCATCCCAGTTTCTGTACCAACACAGACATCTGGTGCCATTATATCTCTTATGTTTGAAACGCGTAATTACAGACGTGCGTCACGCTTTACAACTTTGTTCAAAAGACGTGCTCGAGAAGTAGGCACTTCATAACGTCGTAAATTCCACACTCTAATCCCTGATAATGACGTCACAATCTCTCAACAACCTAGTGATGTGGTAGTGAGATCACGTAAAAACAGGGTACAAGTGTTCCAACACACAGACATAAATATGCCATATGGAAGAAATACGTTTACCGTTTTCAAGGTTTCTTTTCCTTTCCTCAATTCTCATATCATTGTCGTTTTGGAGCCGTTGGAGGGTGTGGAGGCGTTTCCTTCCTCATCATTTTACCATTCTAAATCATGATAATGATGTTTCTCTTATCCGCCATAGCATTAAAACACATATCTTGCGTTATCAGTTGTCTCACTTTACTTTTCGTTTTCTGTTTATTGTGTTCACTGGTGGTTCCTTATTAGGGATGTTCAGAAAACTCTGTTTCAGGCCCTAGAACCAATAAGGAATCTTTAGTGGTTCCAGGGCCTGAATCCACTTCGTTCGTCTGAGTCCTGTATATTCAGGATCCCATCCATGGTATGGCCCTGTTTATACCCCGTGTGCCTCCCTATCTTAACCCATAACGACCTTATGTCTGTATACCATTATAATCATGCTTAGATAATCGTGTAGCTTTGAAGTGGGCTATTGCTGGGTGCCTTGTTTATTGTTTGTGTATTATAAGCAATGCCGCCAAGGGTAATCTAAGATTATATAATGTAGATTATAATCACGATTAAACCATACCACAACAGCTGCCTAGTGCCCTGTGGGATCTATATCCAAGTTAGGCCCCATAATGTGCATTTTAAGACAGAATATTCTGGCTCTCGAGGCCCTATGCTTGTGTATTCTGTTCAGTATATTTAGTACAGTACTTGTACAGTGTTTAGTGTACAGTATAAAGCCTACTCCAGTGTATACACGAGGCCTGTAGTGGTCGTGGTAGTGAACTTCATCCCCAATTACAAGGCTCCCACAGACCACTGCTCGGAGACTAGCTACCCTCACGTTAATAATATAAACTGCCTTTGTCATCAAATTATCATTCCCCCGGCGCGTTGAAGCTTGACCAATCAGAGGACTGGATTTTTAAGATACCGTGCCCTGATTGGTCGATCCATGGAGCGCTGAGGGTGAATAATAATATACGGCGTCGCCTGTAATATACCGCCTTTGTCATGATATTAATCACAAAGCGCACGCTCACCGTACGGTCATGATGAGCTGAAGAATACATAGAAATGGTTATCGTTCCCTGCTCCACATGTACTATAAATGTGCTGCAAGCAAGTTGCCAGTGGGCCCACATGACGTCATCATCATGCGTTATAACAGTGTTTTATTGACATATCACCGCCCACTTTCTGTCGGCAAGGGTTGAGTAGGTAAGCTCCACAATGGCCGTGGTCTGGAGAGTTCCTCACAATTACTAATATTAATCCCGCTTTCAGTGGACCGCTGCACTACGTGCACGGACCGCTTTAATCATGTACTTTCATAAGCTCCGTGTTGTTGACCAGTGAGGACCATGCATATATGAGTATATTCGGATATGTTGGATTGCGCTGGGTATATTCTCTATGTTTCCACTTCATTCGCTCGGATATATTTCATCATTTGAAGACTCATTCCGTCCATCCTGAGAAGTTTCGAGATATTTGTCTCGTAAATTACAATGTTTACGCAAATCTTTATCCTCTTATTACTCAAAGTTTCAAGTCTATTCCGTCATATTTCACCGTTTTCGGAAACTACTCGATCAAACTAGCTCGGAAAAAAGCCTCTGCCTAAAGCTGCCCTCCGGAAGTCAGAAATTTATCTCTCTTTTCCACGAAAGCTTGAGCTGCTTATATCCTCTGTTACGTCAACTGCGCGTTTTATCTTAGATAAATCGTTTAATTGCCCTGTTAATGCCGCCTTCCTCGGCCTGGGTGTTTCCTGCAGGTTTAATATCTGACGTTGTTCTCGAGATACAAAACATTCTAATATATCAACCACTGGGATATGAACTCCCATCAAACTCCAGATTTCACTGGATCTAGTTAGGCGGAATGCCACGGCCATTAGACCCTAACCATGAACTCTAACCGGGCTGGATAATCGATGGTTGACCTCTATACACGTCGATTACATGATATATAATGTTGCTTTGTGGCTCGCTCACGGTTATGGGATAGGCAGTCGAGAGTGACGTCATTATCATGGTTTAGAGTGGTGAGTTGATGACGTATTTCTAACGTCTTCTCTTCCTCAGCTATTCTTATAGGAGTTGTTTCATGTGATTATCTGTATTATGGTCGTGTCTACTTCTTCAGTCCGAGTTCTCGCTAGTTTCTGCATTGTTTTGTTTGAGACTGGCAGTTGCTACTGCTTTACCCCCGACCCGGAAATAGGACGGTATCAGGTATGACGTCATCAACGTCACATTCCAAGCAGAGATTGTGACGTCATTGACCACTGCCAATTGTGGGAGTATTAAACTTCGAGAAGTTTCCTTCCTCAAATTCATGTGAACCGGTCACTACCCGCCCTGATTTGTTGAGTGATGTTTTTAGGGATTGAAGCTGCTTTTGCCGCGTAGATATTGCGTGTTTGTGTGCTTTTATAGACGCTTCTTCTTTTGAGAAGTACTGTGTACAAGCCTAGTTTTGTATTGATATATGATTTAAGTTGACACACGGTGCCACGATAATTAATCTAAAACCAGATACCCTATTTTAGCAGTCAGTTATAACTGACCTGTCGCTGACATAGACTATTAAACGCTAGTTAACCTCAATCCGCCGAAGTACAGAATTCTATAAAACTACCAAATGGAAGATAATTTGTTTCATGAATAAGAGTTATTAGAATCATAAATTAATTCAATTATCTCTTATCAACAAAAGGGTTTGATTAAGTAGCGTATTTCAGATTTGGTCATATTTGTTTCATCGCCAATGACTCCATATTCTTGGGGTTGCAAGTTCGTTAATAAGTTAATGAAAGGCTTATCCCCGTCCTGAGGCCTAGGGCTAGGAAAATAAGTAAATACCGGGAACAAATTAAAAGATTATAAGTTTAATAAGGATTTGTTATCTAACCTACAGCTTTCTTATACGTAGCTTTCTATGCGTATGAGTCTTGAATAAGGGATCGTTCATGATTACATGTCAACATTTGGGAGGGGTGTTTCCAAATGATTACGTTACATGTTATTGTAACAAATACAACTACTGTAAACTTGATTACGAGGGGGAGGGGGGGGGTTAAAATCGGCCAAAAATTGATTACGTAATATGTGAACGATCCCTAAGGTTTTCATGTCATGATTCCTTGTCAACATTTCAAGTTGAAAATTCGGTAGCCTAGCACAAATATATACAGCTTTTTGTATTTTCAGTATTTGCAGTACATTAACATAGTTTGAGTATAATTTGCTGCGCGGCTCTAACACCCTTTATAAACGACCTTAAATTACCATCCTCCTCTATGGCACTGATGTCACTACATTAGTGTACTAGTGCTCGACCTGAAGTATACCACCAGCTCTAGGCCAGACAATTACTTAATGCTGCCCGTGCTGGATATTTCTCATTAGGAAATAGGTTCCTGGCTCAGCTGCCTAAACCCGCTTCTTATTTGTATTTGCAGCATCAAATTTGGCGGAATTACTCGTACTAGTTGTTTTCGGTGAACTTTTAGTTGAAGCTGCGAATTCAAATGAGCTGCATTATTCTGTTTGCAGCGCGTGCGTTGTTGAATAATGTTTAGCCAGTGTCTGTTATCGCAATGAATTCTTCCAAGTCTTTTTATTTTTCTATTCCTTCCTATCTATCGTATAGTCTGGATTGTTACGCCTTTAAAACATATTATTACCACCTATACCTCTCATTGAGCTCTGTAACACTGATGCGCGCACTCCACGTGCATTGAGCCGCGCAGGCACGTGCCCCGCCATGATAGACACGGTGCCCCCTGAAGAAGAAGAGGAGGAGGAGGTGGAGCTGGAGCCCCAGATAGCGGTCACCATCCCCTTCGTCTCCAAGACACCTGTCACCACCACCAACTCCCTGCCCGCCACCCCCAAACCCCTCACTAAGTCCTGTTCCTCCCCGGCAGCCAACAGCCACCACCTCAAAACTCCGCTAGACACGCGGCGAAGTGCCCCTGTAACGGCCAATGGGGGCTCCCGACCTGTGTCTCCCTAATGTGCTGTCCGATCATATTGAGCTGGATAGACTGTCATCCCAAGTTGCTAACATGGAGATATACGATAGTGGGTCTAGGAGACCCTCCGCTCTTGATATCCTCAGCCACCAGGGGTCCGAGGGGGCTCAAGGTGAATAATAATCAGAAATACTAATAGGGATCCGAGGGGGCTCAAGGGGAATAATAATCAGTAATAGGGGGGGTCTAAGGGGGCGCAAGGTGAATAATGCTCGGTAATAGGGGGTCTTAAGGGGCGCAAGGTGAATAATTGGGGTTTAAGGGGGCCAAGCTGAATAATAATTAGTAATAGGGGTCCGAGGGGCTCAAGGTCAATAATGCTCGGTAATAGGGGGTCTAAAGGGGCGCAAGGTGAATAATTGATTGAAGTGGATTTAGGAGCACAAGGTTAATAAATAATTGTGGTTTAAGGGGACATGGTCAATACTTCAATAGTACTTGAAGGGGTTTCAGGGGGACAAGGTGAATTATAAATTTGTACTTTGTAGGTTACTCAAGAATTCGAACAAAAGGAAACAATATACGATTTTCCTTATAAGTAAGCCACATGCTGTCAGACTCTATGAGGCGGTCTATTGTCCTTCTTTAACTTAAACTCTTTGTAATCTTGACACTTGTTTGCTTTCAGCTGCCGTAGAGCGAGCCAAGGAAAGGAGGCGGATTGTCATAGTGATGCACAGAATAACCCAGATCCTACTGTACGTCCTTCCCACCATCAGTAAGTACCACCTAACTTTCTCCGCAGCTTCTCTGCAGAAACGCAAATACTGCAGAAACATAAAAGTAGTTAATGTCCGAAAAGTCTATCATTTTCATAAATTTCATCTGGAGTAAACATTAACAGAGCCCCTTCCCTTCCTATGAAACTTCAGATTTATAATCTTGATCATCCCTGAATTTTCCTCACCCCATGACCACCCCCTCAGTCGTGTTGTGTCTGATCCTCTACTGGACAGTGGACAGTGAAAACACGAAGTGGCTAACCATGATGGCAGCCGTCCTGGGCGTCGCCTGCGTCATTGACTTCATCCTATTCCAGTACTTCACCAACAGAGTGGAAGGTATGTTGGGAATGTGAGAAAAATAAGAGATTATCTAACGAAAGGGAGTTTTTGTTATTGATGATTTTCTCACGCATTGTGACAGGTGTTAGTTGTCACACATGGGAGAGTAAACAGTAAAACGTCATTATCACTTTCCAAATTCCAATGCATTGAATTTTTATTCAAGTCTGATAAATTTCGATGTCCCATTCCTTGAAAACTTAAACTGCTGTTTCGTATAGTGGCGCGCGGCATCTTTATGAAAGAGCTGTGAAAACTGAAGTGATGCTTTTCACCTGGAACATTTAAAGGATGAGCAAAGTGGCAATAAAAGCTTGTGGGTGCAGTGCAGGAACAAATTTGTGCTATGACAAAAGCATTATATTTTTATCTATATACTACAGTACAGAAGTGCTGTAATATGAAATGGTGGAGAAAAAATTGGTCAGTTCCTGAATATCGGTTGGCAATAATAAGATTAAGATTCATGGAGCTTTATAACGAGAAAAGTCAAACTTGGCTGTCAACTAAGACTTAGCGTGACAATTACATCGATACCACACCCCAGTCGTGATTAAGTCGCTCATAAAGTCCCAAACTCGTGACTTATTCTTGTGCGATATACCACATACGTACGTGTAGTACTAGTAAGTCAAATTGTCAAAACGGTGATGATAATCTCGTGTCAGAATGCCTAAATTTTATTTACACCCGTACATGATTGGTGGTCTGATCGTAAAATGATTGGGATGGTTATTGTATTCTTAAATATTCCGATACTATCACCAAGTGACCTAACGAACTGAGACATACGCAGAATATGCGAATAATTTCCTCCAGAGAATGGTCTAATTATGACTCATGACTACCAGTACCCTGATGCCGCTCACAATGATTAGACACTTAGATTTGAAATTAGGCGTTCAGATGTAGATATAAAATCTTCTAAATTATAGAACCGAATATAATAAAAGTTTTAACATTGACTGAATTACTGACCATATAAATCTCCCTCAGGTACGGACCTATTGAACACTGTAGCCAGATTCAGAGCTCGGCTCAACAAGAGCGGCCGGCGCTTCTAAGGCGGCTGTAGCGGGATGAACTGTTTATATAAATCGTGGGGTTTTCTACCGAGATAAAATAAATAAAGCGCGCAGTCGAAGATATACGTACGTACGATGACAGAGATATGCTCGACGGTCGGTGTTTGGCGTACATTCGACATGTGTATATATCGCAAAGATTTCATCTGTGATCGGAAAGTATATCATGTGATGGAGGTATACAGTCGTGTATGGTCGTGCTCCAAATGGTTTCCTACAAATGTCGGAAGTATGCGAAAGACGCGCAAAGCAGGAGCTTCGCCGACCGAATAATGACATGAATGTGCGGTATATGAGAGGACCTGAAGATATGATGATGGTGTCGGTTTGATGAAGTTAAGATGAACCTTGTTGTTAAAACTCAAGAACAAAGATTGTACTACTCTTTCTTATATTTATGTTTGTATTTTTATCTCCTCTTCAAGTTGCAGATGTCTGGGGAAGGCTCTGGTTTATGTACATGGGAATGTTATTATTGCGTGTATCTGTAGTTATGTTTAGCTCAAGAGGGTACGTATCTCTGATCAAAGTTGGAATGGTGTCAATGATCCGCAGATCTCTCCTTGTGTTCGTGGCGCCCTGTGAAGACGTTTTTGTGGAAAATATCATTTCTTAGAATGCCTTCAAGCATACTTTCATTTTGCGAATAATGTTTGTGATCGCAGAAGCCTTTTCTTAATCTTTTTATCAAAAGGGAATGAGTGATTATCTTCTTTTATCCATTTATTGAAATTAAAGTGGCATTAAAAGTCTGACCAATAAAATGTGGTTATGACGAATCGTTTTGAAAATTAATTGTAAAATTACCATTCGCAATTTTTATGAATAATAACATGAAACTGCTCTATATGAATTGTATAATAAATATCAAATACTGTATAAAATAACAAATAAATAAATAAATTACGAATCCTCAAATTCACTGATCTCTGATACTAAAATCACAATATCCTACTTTACTGGTTACTTTCTGTTCCGATCATTCAATGATATCCTCACAGTTTCTCACTGGTAACAACCCCTGTCTTCGCAGCCTGCTCTAACAGTTCCATCCTCTTCTTGTCCTTTCTCAGCTTAGCTCTCTTGTTCTGGAACCACACCGTGATACTCCGCAGTGGTACGCCTAGAGACGTCGCCAGTTCGTCTCGTTTTGCTCCCCGAGCGAAGTCACTCTCCGCAAAAGCAGCTTCCAAAACCTTGACATCTGCCGGGGAGAACTCAGTCCGTTTCTTCTCCTTTCGTTTGATCTTGCCGCCACCTTGGTGCGGGTCTGGATACTGGAAGAGGTGGTAGGGGAATGGAGAGACATCTGTTGGGCAGGGAGCAGTGGTGGGTAGAGGAGGTTGGTGGTTTGCGAGGAGTTTATCGTCTGAAGATGGCTGTGTCGGAGTGTAGTGAACTGTAGCAGGAGCAGGCACTGGTGGAATTTGGAATGAGGGATAGCTGCTGGTTGATATGGCTGGTTGGAAGTACCCAGCACTTTGGTTACTGATGGTACCAGGCATTGGATTGTCAGGGGTTCTAGTCTCTGTAAGGGTGGAAGGAGAGCTGTAGCTGGTCGGATGTATGGTGTTCGCTTGGTATTGGCAGTAACTTGGGAGCTGGTAGCTTATTGAGGTGACAGGCTGGTAGCCTGTTGATGTGGCAGGCTGGTAACTGGTTGATGTGGCAGGCTGGTAGCTGGTTGATGTGACAGGCTGGTAACTGGTTGATGTGGCTGGCTGGTAGCCAGGGTAAGACATGTAGGAACAGGCAGTTGGTGGATTTGAGGGCTGTCCATCAGCCGGCACAAGGTCCGGTGTAGTGGAGTCTGCCGTGGCAGGTTGGTATCTGGGCGATGAGCCAAGTGTTGGGTGCTCTTCAAAGGTACTGTAGCACTGACTTTCCGGGGTTGAAGAGGAGGAACAGTGGAAAGTTGAGGGTGGGAGAAGTAGATTAGGATCTGGGGAGGGTTGGATAGTGTGTTGTGGAACTGGGGAGGAAGCAACTGATCCAGCGTAGGTTGGGGTTTGTAATGTGTAGGTTGGAGTTGAGAAGACTGCATCTTGGGGATGCATGTTGTTGGGAGTACAAGTAACAGGGTTTGTGTAAGGGATAGAAACTGTGTCTTCTGGTTTATTCGGGTGGACAACATTTTGCGTAGTCCATTGGAAGTTTACAGAGCCCCCCTCGCAAACATTCGGCATTCCTTGTGACTGAGGAGTTTCCCACGGAAAGTTGATAACTGGCCGTGGAGTGTAGTCAACTGGGACGGTACTAGATTGTTGCTGGAACATGTTGAAGCGAAGAAGTCAAATGATGGCTCCATCTAAGATACCCATCTCTTTATACCTAATTCGTACACTTCGCTCTCTTACGTTTCATTACGATATGCCTTGCTGAACATGGTTCAAGTTGGTTATTTCACTCCGCGAATCTGACCCTGTTGACGATTCCCACTACGAATCGGATCTTGTTCAATCACGAAACTAACACGAGACTTATATACCCGTCTCAAGTGATGCGATCTGAGACAGTGACAGGGGAGGTGGTCGGGTAGTGTGGGAAACAAATGCTATTTGATCCGCTTAAAGATGAGAAGATGAGATAACTGAGTTCTGGTGTTGTCTACTCAATTCTATCCTTGCTCCTCTCTCGCTGAATAGTTCCCATGGTCAGATGACCCTTTTTCCCACGCTTAATAACACAATGAACTCATTCACTATATTAATGTAACCTTAAGGTGTCTAGCAGAAGACCATCTTTATTCTTTCTTAGTCTCGACGAAAGCCATCCACATTCCACCAAATTCACGTTATTTAATAAGTTAATATAAGTGAAAGTCAAGTTATGCTAGAACTATAAGAGTATAAGGTAGCTGTGGCGCAACTAGGAGATATGGGGACACGACATATCACTTGACTGAGCATTGGCCAATGGCCTGCAACCCCTATTCAGCTATTGAGTGCTCGGACACTAGCTGTTTTTCCTTGAGGAACTTTAACTTTGATTTTGACCTTCCTCTGGCCCCACGACGTGACGTTTATGATCTGACTTGTTCAAAGCAATTTCCGTTATCCAACGCGATATTGTTATTTTGGCCCTAAAAACTTAGATTAAGAGGTACTCCAAATGCGCGGCGCCAATTAAGCCGCGCGCAGCTGCACAGTTTCAAATAGATGATAGACAGATTTCTCATGCCACATGTTGAGTTACCTAAGCACGCACAGGTGGGTATGAGCCCAGCGCGCTTCCCTGTAGGATTTTACCATGTAGGATTTAACCCTACCCTCCGCCGCGCCGCGCGCCATTTTTTCCGCGGGGACGACCCTCCAAATTTCTGAGTGTTGAGGCTTCCTAGGCCCGCGCCGCATGCCCGCATAGGTCTGGGTCATAGGTATGCGTACGTGCAGCGCAACGCAAACAAGGCCAAGGGTATACGTGTTTAGCAATTTTGAGGATTAGCCTTTCCACAGCCAGGCGTTGCATTGCCTGGTCCCCGCTGCGCGCGCCCCGACTCGCAGAGTCGGTATAGTACAGACAACGTCTGGCAACTCTGCACTGTGCGCGAAACCACAGCCCTGGTTAGGACGGCAACGCGACGTGCCGCTGCAGTTAGTTTACGCGCGCTGCATGCTTTTCGTTGAAAAGTCACAAACAAAATTTTGCTTGAAAAGGTGCGCTCGAGTGCGCAAAATATAATTCTGTTTGTTATGTTTGACGTTGACTTGCTAAACATGTATATACCTTTGTTTGCGTTGCGTGGAAGTAAACTTTCACCTTGGAATCATTTCCACTGACAACCTTACTATCTGAAGGCTATTTCTTGACCTTGTTTTGTTGATCTTTAAGGACAATTATCTTGTTCCAATGGCCAATCAACCAGCAACCCAATGAAAGACCAAACATTATCAGATGATATTTCTGTATATATAGTTATTGAGTCAATGATAGTTGTATATTATGGTCAGGTAATACTATTTTGTTTTTAATTTCATCTAACAAATTTTTAACTTTTAAATTTAGTTTTACATTTATGGGCTTAATTGCATGAAGTGATATGAATAATGGATTATTTAAGTTGCCCATTGAGCTCCCAATAAGGAGCAGGTTATACCGTTGGTATAACTAGGTAGATTTATTAATCAATTAATTCTGTTAATTTGTATTAAAAAGAAATCTTTCTTCAAGACATCAATCTGCAAGACTTTTCTCCAACTCTGTACTTGAACACCAACATGATCCTTTTCGGTAATGCAACCTATTAATTATTTTTAACAAACTTTCATATTGTATGGTTCTTTAGTGCTATTTCGAGGTATTTAGTGCTATTTCGAGGTATTTGTCTCTAGACAATTGAACTTGTGTGAACTGGATATAATAGTTACCTTATCTCATTTTTCCCTACAATTATCTCATTTTTCCCTACAAGTTATTTTAAATTATTAAGTTTTCGTATGTGACACATTGTGTGTATATATAGAAGTAATTAATTAATTAATTAATTATTAATAGTGAATTGAACAGTCTTCAGTTTTTCTGAATCTATATACTATAACATATTATTGGGCAGGGGGGATTTGGCATTTGACAAGAAAGGAAGAAGTGAATTACGGTGGCATGTCAAACTCATACAAGTGCAGCTTGTATGATGTGCAGCGTAATAGTGTGCAGCTCGCTGCCTGTAATTAACAGGCAGTGAGCCACGCACAATTATGCCGTGCATGGAAAAGCCACGCACATGAGTTGGACACGCCCCTGTTACTTTTTTTTCCAAACTTGAATTTCCACTTTAATCAGTTGAAGACATTGCTTTAAAGATCTATTATTTATTATCAGCTATGTTGATGAGGAGAATATCAAGACTGCTAAGCCACCCCCTGTCTCGATCACAACATACTATCACATTGTTCCCTGGGGATGGTATTGGTCCTCAAATATCAGAGTCTGTAAAGGAGATATTTGCTGCAGCTGAAGTTCCAGTGACATGGGAAGAACATGAAGTTTATCCTATACTAGGTTAGTGAATATGAATGATCATAATGTGAAGTGGTTACATGTCAAAGTGGTGACCATGTACCCCAACTTACACGGTAAACAAAACAGTTCAAACTAGCAAAAACACACAAAATAGACATGTATGTTGTGTCCATTTTGTACGCTTTGTCTGTTAAGTCTGTTATTCAGAAAGCTGAAAAATGCCAAAAATACAGAAAAAACATTATAATTGGTTTTGTCTGCTTTGTTGTATCCATTTGTAGAGAAAAAATGACAACCCATCAAATTATTGAATAAAATTGAGGACCATTTGTTATTAGAATTAGAATTTTTTATCACCTTCTTTGTAGAACAAATACAGTCATCTTTATCACCAATTTAAATTGGAATAAAGTCAGGTGTACAAATAATGCTCATGCTGGGTATTGCTGTTACAGTATAGGTCTCTGAAAGTTACATACCTAGTCCAATATCAATTTTCTCCTTGTACATTTAACTAACATAAAGGTTGCATCTTGCAGTAATCTTTCTTATAAAGTCACAAATTCTGTTTTTTCTCTCTGACGTCACGCCCCCAAGGCAATGCGTGTGAAATGGGGAAATGCATGTGCAGATTGACTGTGTGCACGTTCATTTCTGTTTGATGTTGTTTTGATTTTGGAGATTAATAACTTTTGATATGATTGGAATTTTTTGATGTGGTAAAAAGTATTAAGTTGATTTAAATTTTAGGAACAAGGTGCTGCGTAGCAGCGCCGAGTGAGCTGTGTATTTGCAGGCCCAACGGGCCTGCTAGTCTCTTATATAAAATCACAGATTGTGTTTCTCTGTACGTCACATCCCATGGCAACAAGCGCGCGAAAAGGGTAAAATGCATGTGCAGATTAATTGCATGCGTGCATTTCCATTTAAGGCTGTATTGAGTGCGAAAAGTTCTGTAACTTTTGATTGGACTGGGATTTTTTTTCATGCAGTAAAAAGTTTTTAGCTGATTTGAATTGTGGGGTTTGAAATTTGCGAATGAGGTGCTGCATAGCAGTGCCGAGTGAGCTGTGTATTTGCCTGCTAGTCTTATATTTAAAGTAAAGTCACATGTGAATAATGTTTGTCTGTGCCGCTGTACACAATTAAATTTGAGCTTGCCAAGAAAATATCAAGAGAAACGAAAGCTAAGCCAGGCTAAGTCGCGCTGTTGCTACGGATACAGGTATTTTTCACGTGCAGATTATTATCAGTTCCATGCAAGTGCTTTCTGATACGTTTTTGACTGCTGCGTTGTAACGTTTGAAAGAATGACGTGTTAACTGTTTTGCATTTAATCTGAAGACAGAGAACGAGTATGGGCTAGCATCGTCAAGGCTATTTCCGATAGCATCCCTTCATAAATCTGTGGCAGACGTCGGGTTGCTTTAAATCAATGCTGAGTTGATAATATCTAAACGGAAATGAATGTGGATTTAGAGCTATTTAGAGCTATTTAAAATTGAATCAAGTTTGGGCATAACACATTGTTAATTTGGAAGACTGCTCCTGACGTGAATTAAACGTTCAGTATGAGTACGATACTCCGTTTTAATTTTCAGATTTAATTTCACTCTACAATCGCAAAAATCAAAACTTTTCGGGTCCAGCATTACTAGAATTGACCACCGAATATTGTTAGGCTCCTTTATAAACTTTTTTCTGAGCTCAGTATTTGATTATGTATTATCTTATTATCAACCAGGCCCAACGGGCCTACTAGTATTAAACATAATAACCACCACAGTCACTGCTTATTGCTGCTTATTCATAAGGTCTCTTCGAGAGATTTTGATTTGTTCATTGTTGTTCGTTATACTATTATATCCCCACTTGTGTGCAGTATCTACGGTTAATTATGTTAAATATCAAACTTCATTTAATGAAGTTTGATATTTAACACAATTGAAACATAGAAGAATAGAGTAAGATACTGCACAGTACCTAATAACAATGATATAAAAGTCAGCTTTTGTAAATCTGTGATTTTCTTTTGACTAAATAATACACAATTAGCAAGATTATAACTTTACAAGTTTCAATTCTTGAGAACGATGTTAAACTGATAACTTGTCAATTCGTTAGATTAGCCCAGCACTTATGAAACGGCTCAGAGTGTATAAAAGTCACACGCTCACGTTTGTTCTCCATGATTTAACTACTTCTACTCATTCGACGTCAGTTGTGCCTGTCCACGTCAAATTTTGCGTAACAGTCAAAAAGTATTGCCGTTACCTTTGTCAACTGAGTTTTACTGGTTATTTTTAAACAACAAAATACTTGGTTTGGAAACTGCTTGAAAATTTCTTGCCCAACCGTGCCCAAAGGGCCGGTTAAATATGGTTCGATTTTTTGTCCCAAGGTACATAAAGGCCAAATGCGAATAAGGTGCTTGAATTCATCAGATATCTCAAAAACTGACAAACGGATTACGGAAATTCGGGCACAGATTGTTCGTTTTGACATTTTGTTATTCCTACAAGATTTACCCATATTCTTTTAGTCACAATGTTATAGAATCTTATCGTTTTTATACCAGCAGGCTACATATTTCCCCTGTTCAAGAGAAATACTTGATGAATTGCGAAATAGCGGTTCCAGTGGTTCCAGTGGGTGTGTTGATTCTTCTGACTGTTAATCTATATGGAGTACAGACAGACATTAATTGTACACAAGTAATGGATATAAAGCCAAGAAATAATCACGAGATTCCGAAAACGTGCAGCCTATCTTACAGTGCACAGGCTTGTGAAAGACCGAGATACCACCCCACTGTTGGATACATTGCAACAGCAGAGAATATGTGGGGATGTGCAGTTACACACCACTTCGACCATGGTATTCACTGCTATTATGATAATTGCAACAGTGATAACGAGCTTTACAGCTGTTGGAACTACATTTACAACGATTCCACCCGACTTTGGGTTAAAGGGAAGGGTGAAGTAGCCACTGTGAGATGTGATCCATTCTACTACATGCCACCAGTCAGGAGAGGTTGGACCATTTGTAGACTGGTGATTCCTGATCACCCTCCTACCCTCCCTGACCATGCCTCAATGAGCTTCTGCGGTACTAAACGGTCCTTATGTTCTCAGTATAGTGACTGGTGCAGATCTTGTGTTGGGCCCAAATGCAATGATGTTGATAAATTTAGGTACTGCAAGTCAGGGACTGCTGCAACAAGGGAAGAGTACGAGAGTTTACCTCTGCGTTTTTGTGCCAATTGCCTCAGCGAGCTGCGCTCGACCTCTGATATTTGTTGATGGACCTGACTCGCCAGAACGTAACAAGTTTGGATGCGGAATCAGGAAGACTTGCCAGGACCCAGCCAAGTGTATGGAATGTGATGGGAGTGGCTGCAATACCTGGCCTGACAAACCTGACTTCATTGACTGCCACAAATGGTGGTGGAATGGTAGGGAGTGGATTGCCTCCATATTCACGCAAAGCTGTGCCACGGCAAATGCATCACACCCTACTTGTAACATGCCGAAGATGAAAGGTAGGCCAGATGGGTACAGTGGTGACGGGTGTGGCCCATGTCTACTGAATTCTGTGTTGTGTGGTGTCATAGTTGTTCTGGAAATATTGGAAATTTTTGTTTTCATATGATAAAAAGGACCACTTGCAGTTCGGAAGCTGAGGCTTGTTGAATTTTGGAAATCCCTTTGATTCTAACTGTTAAATTCCAGCTAGCCTATGACTTTTAGCATAATTTGACATCATTTAACTCGTACTTGCAAAAGCGAGAGGCTTAACATTAATTTACTTCTAGGTGCCTCATTTTATCTAGAAGCTTCATTTTAATGAGAGAGAATATCTCATTGAACGAGTCACATGAGCTTGTGGTATACGACTGAATCAACTGCTTCATTGAAATAACGTCGTGTTGGCACATGATACGTCATTAAGGTCCCCTTTTTAGCAACTGAAGCTGGCACCATTTCAACCTGGCACCAGTTTACCCACGAAACTAGTTTTCTGTATCTCAAGTTGGCCCTCAGTCCTCACACCATTGACTACAACGCTAGAAATTTACTTGTTTACCTGTTCACATTGACACCAGTTGGCACCTTCACATGGTAATATCCTAATATGCTTTACTTTTCTTCTTCAATTGACCTTGAACCTTTGTTTTAGTTGACCTGGAAACCCTTTCACTGTGATACGAGTTTACCTTTACACTGTTTATTCTAGAACCACTGTTTCGGCCTATTACAACTTTGGGATGATTTAACGATATCAAAATGCTTTTGGTTTAATTTCAAGATACCTGTATACCTCTTGCGTTGAGTTCGAACAAGAAGTATCTTGTTGAATCGAATTTATTATATTTAGACCGGTTTTGTGGGGGTATGGCAATCCTTTCTAAATAGAAAGGCGCCAATTTTGGGACAGTCCACAAATATTTTGACTGAGTTGTTGCGCGCGATGACACAGTCATGATAGGACATTAATTTCTCGGAAAAATTTGAACGAACGCGCGCGCGGCGCGCACGCACGTTTCGCAATTTATTTTAATTCCCTTCCAAATCAAGCGAGCCATCCTCTGATTCTGCAGTATTACTACCGCAAATAGTGGGTTGCTAGCAAAGTGCATGTGTGGTGTCAAAGTCTTAAAGTTGGTATGTGAAATTTGCAATTGTCCGATAGGTATCCCGCCGGATTTAGAAGAACTAAAATCGGGCGGAACAGAGCAGTGGTCAAACGTACATTATTTCAATACCGATGATTCTATGACTAAACTCTTAACCTCTTCCGAGAATTTCGTGATTAACGAATTCATATTGTAAACTGTAATTTTCAGAGAAGAATGGTAAAACGAGGATACCTCAGCCAGCTATCGACTCCATATTCAAGAACAAGATCGGTCTGAAAGGCCCAATGCGGACTGCGATCGGCAAAGGTCACGTTTCCCTGAACCTTACGATCCGGCGCACGTTCGGTCTGTATGCGAACGTGAGGCCTGCCAAGACAGTACCAGGGGTGGAGACGCCCTACTCGAAGGAAGGGGTGGACTGTGTGATAGTCCGGGAGAATACTGAGGGGGAGTACTCGGGCATAGAGCACACGGTGAGTGGAAGCAGAGGGTTTGTGTAAAGTTTAATCCATCATTCCTAGATTTTAATACATACTCCAAAACTTCTTGAACAATTATGGCGTCTTGTTCCAGAATTCAGCTTCGATCATGGCTACCTGCGTCCTGCTGTCAGAAATGAACGAAGTTTTCTTCTTAACCGAATTCCTCGCAGGTTGTCCCTGGGGTGGTTCAAAGTGTCAAGCTTATCACACGAGATGCAAGCCGGAACGTAGCAGAGTACGCTTTCAAATACGCCATTGACAACGATCGGTCGAACGTTGTCGCGCTACATAAAGCTAACATCATGTCAATGTCAGATGGAATGTTCCTTGAACAGTGCAGATTAGTTGCAGAGAAGGTACGTTATATTTAGGTTCTTTTCTTGACAGCACCGGATGAAATAACAAAGTTTAAACTTTTAGAAGTCTTGCTCCCGTTCGTTAGATATTTCCCACACATTAACCCCTCATTGAGAAGTTGAAAAAAAGCCTGTGCGTAAATAAATGGGAATTTTAACGTCATCATCTTACTACTTTGAGCTATGATGATGACGTCATCTCAACCGCCTTTTCATCTCAGTACCCTCAAATCAAGTACCGGGAGATGTATCTAGACTCTGCCGTTCTGAAGATCGTCAAAGACCCCTCCCAGTTCGATGTGATGGTCATGCCGAACCTTTACGGGGACATCCTCAGCGACCTCACCTCAGGTATTCAGACTGACCATTAAATTGGCCGTCTTGTCGCAACCTTTTGAGGCGCGGCGTATCACGACAAGCTTGTGCACTTTTTTCACGGCGAGTGATATCACGCAAACGTGCTCTTTTATGTTATGCCTCAAAAGCTAAAGGTCGAGACACCATGGTTATAATACTTTTCATATATGAATAATTAAATAGTTGTTTGATGATACAAAATGATTCTTGCTATACTGTCAGTTATTTCTGAGAAGGTTTCAAACACAATTCAAAAATCTATGAAATCAATCACACACACTAGAACATTCGATTATAACTGTGATGTAGCTAACAAATTAACGTTTTCCAAGTACACTTCCTTGAGAAACGAGTGATAAGGAAAGTAGGAGGCGGTGTACCGCATGTGCGCGCCCCCCGCATACATCCACAGACACAGATTAGGGTTCTCCATCATGACACTGAGATCCTCCTCCACCACCTCTGCCATGCGGTCATCCTGGCTGATCACCATGACAACCGGCTTGTTGATCTTCATGAAGGACCGCGTGGCGTTGGTGTAGTAGGGGAAAGCGTTCATGTGGAAGTCCTCCGGTGTTTTGAGGGGTATTGAGCTGTCTCGACACATGTTGGCCATAAGGTCGTAATAGAGGAGGTGTACCAACTCATCCCGATTCAGGGATTTTATGTTTTTCTCCGTGAACTTGTCCTTATCTACAAGTCGGGCTATTTCTTCTCTAACCTGATCATTTGCTGGGTTCTTAAAAACTTCCCGGGCCCACAATTTAATGTTTATTTCGATGATTTTACGGATGGTGTAGCAGTTGTCGTTCAGCATGGTATTCAGCCACCGGGCCCCATTGAAGACCGAACTATCAAACACACCTCCGATCACTTCATCTCTGTCTGAACTCGCGTGAGACAGGTAGTCGAGTGCTTGAGCAGCCCCCAGAGAACTCCCAATCAGTATCCACTTCTTGTGAGGCTGATCTGCGACTAAACGGTCCACTATCTGGGGGGTGTCGTTATACTCCTTTACAAACAAGGAGATACGGGGAGTGTAGAGGGGCACGTGACAGCAGCCCCGCCTGTTAGCGATGTAGACGGCGGGGAACCCCGCCTGCAGGAACCAGTCGGAGATCCGGCGGGTTCGCGGGGAGAAGGTGTGCATCCCGCCGCCCGGCAGGTGGAGGATGTTGGGGAGGGCGGGGTTTGGCGTGGCGGTGTGGTCCGTTATCTCGTCCACCGCCACCATCCCTCCGTCCGTCAAGTTAACCAACTTCCGTTTGTAAGTCAGATGAGTGGGGTTGTAGTATTTGTCCATGACGGAACCCAGCAGCGTTGCAAGGGCTGGGTGGTAGCCTACTAGGGAGGGTCCACGCTGATTCCACTGTTCTTCACTCGTCTCCATGGTTACTCTGTAAAGTTCTCCAGACCCGAAAATCCGTGGTTTGGCCCATTTTGAGAACAAGGTGCTTGAATCGAACTTTATCCTAGCCCGCTTCATCAGTAACAACAACACATGAAAACGTATCTATGCAACTTGTAGAGTTGTAGTTGTACTATAATCGCGAAGTAGGAAAAGTCCTGCTGACAGCAACTGATATATCGTTACTGAGCGACTCTTTAGTTCAGGAATTCGTGCATCTACCTGGTATGCGTCATATGTTCCTGTCTGAACTAAGTAGCCTCAAATTGCAAAGGCTTTATGTATCACGTTGTGTTGTACATTGTACAACTGGTCCTGAACATTGGTTAAACTACTCCTTTATCAAACATTCGAAAGGTATTTCTTTAAATTGGATTCAATATACTTTCAGGTTTGATCGGTGGACTGGGCCTCGCTCCTAGTGGTAACATGGGAAGTGGTGGTATCGCTATTTACGAAGCAGTCCACGGAACTGCTGATGATCTTACGGAACACGTAAGCAACATGATTTTAATGGTAGCAAACTTTTTATTATTGTAAATACATTGGCTTCCCGAAAATTCACCATTTGATTGGATTTTGACATGATATAGAGTTAAAATCAGATCATATATGATTTCACTTGGAATTCAATTCACTGGCCACCTGGTCCACTGACTTTTTATACCGTACAACTTTAATGAAAAAGATCATCACGCTCAAAAATCACTGAATTATAGTGCACTAGTTCAGTGTACGTTTTGGCGCCAGGTGATAGAGACGAAAATAGCTTTCTAGGCTTTTCGATTCGTTGAAACTAAGAATTCATGAATGCAAAGAAAAACTTCGTAAATGTACTGTGTAGTATCTGTTATAAACTATCGAATAAACAAAACCTTTTCACAAAACGTTCTTGAACATTGAACAATAACATGTACTTGTAGAAAATGGTCGAAAAGTTAAAAATGTAGTTACAACATCACATAAGCACAAAGATACTCGAACATAGAACATGTTACAAGGCGGCTGCAATTACCGCAGAAATGCACTCAATAGGGGTATTCAGTAGAAGTCTGTGTGGTTATAGTGCAAATTCACACATAATTGTCGAATTTAATTAAGTTATTTTAAAGGCCATGTGACTAGCGTTGTAGGTTCAATGATCTATCACCATTGAGAGGTTGACGGTCGGAATCAACTCATAAAGGTTTTGCTAATATTGAAAATGGTTGAAATAACTGTCCCGATTTTACAATCTACAACGTTTAACTGAGATTTGCAGTGAATTTAAAACACTGTCAAGTCGTACGTCAAATTGAGTACTGTAAATATAAAGGAGATCAGCATGTCACAACCTCACAAGCATAGAATAAAGGGAAGTTATTGGAAGAATGAAAATGGGAGGAGAATTCGAGTCGACATTTTCCTACTTATGCTACTCAGTACCCACTTCAAATTTATAGAGATTATATATTAGAACTAAGGAGAATATAGATTATGAAATGTCACAAATATGGGCATCTACTCACTACACAATTCAAATTGGAAGTCAAAATTATCCATTCCACGAAGAAGGTACTGTCTACTGTGAGCAACACACGTCACCACATAAAATACTGAACACTAGCTGTAGTGTCTTTACCTTTTTAGGCGCGGCGTATTACGCCATGCTTTTTGTGGTACTTGACAGTGCGCACAAATGTTATTTTTGCGTAGTTCACTCAGTAAAGCACATTTGAGCGCTATCACGCGCCACAGAAATTGATCTTGCGCGGCGTAAAACTCTGCTCTTGAAAGGTCGAGTCACCATGGTGACACTGTATACCACACTTCATTCGTTGTCTTAGAAAGCTAATACTGGTTATTGCTATGAAGCTGCAACTGTTGTTTGAAAAGTTGCTGCTGTGTACTGTATATTGTATAATGTATTGTATATTCTATAGCTTGTACATGATGTATTTTGTATAGTGAGATATACGTTAGCATGCTATGAAAATTAAAGAAGCAATCTGTCCGGGATTCTATGTTCTGGTTTGAATGAAACACAAAAGTAAAGAAACGCATCATAGTATTATTCAGAATAATAACCTTGGGACGTCATTCATAAGGCCTCTAATATCGAATGACTAACGAGTAATTTGGTTGCATGGACAACCAGTCTGACACTAAAGAATAATTTGGTTGTACTGACTACCAGTCAGACAACCAACCATTAGTAAGGCGTAATTTAATTCATAAAATTCAAAAAGCGAAATAAAGAAATGATGAAATATAATTAGAACCAAGATTCGCCAGGAAAACGAAAAGCCTGATAACCAAACAAATTAATGACGCAATGAGTTGAGGTTAACGTTGTTACGAGAAAATACAAAAAGATAAGTATAACATTCATAGATCAGAGATAACAACGTCCCACAACATACTATAATAAATTATGTATAAGAATCAGCTATATTTGTGCGTAGGAATCTTGTGTAGTTGTATGAAATAGTGCACAGATGTTAGCCGCATTTAGCAGCGACACCGAGTGTCATTCGATACCCACTTTATTCTTCTATTGTCTGCTGTGCGAAGTTCAGGGCTGTTTCAGGTTACACAGACGAGTATTTTAATTATTCGTATTTAAGGTAGGCCAATGACCAGGCTATGGGGTTGTTTTTGTCGTTTTTAAGAATGCTTGAACAAATGAACAAGTGCCTGGGAACATATTTGCTCTCAAAGCGAATGAAAATGTTAAAAAATAACGCATTAACGCCATAACAGCTTCTCGTGCTGAAATGAGGGACTCGTAAAATAGACGTAAGGAAATTATATGCAATATGCATTATGCCTCAAGTCCTGAGGTTTTTATAGTGCATAAGTCTACAGTATTTTAACTTGCTTTTCAATCGATTTAATTCATATTTCAATTTCTGGAATATCAAAAAGAAACACAGCGTCTTAAACATTTTTTAAACAATGGCATTTCTAATACCGTACAAATGTAAATATAACATTATTTATCGTCGGGATAATTACAAACAAAATTGTGTGGTACGATCTAAGCATCTGGCTCATGAATGAATAAAGTTGATAATCGCCCGGGAGTGTCAATTAACAACTCGTCCTTCGGTGTCATTGTTAATTGCTCAGTGATTGCTCAATATTTTTTTAATACATGCACTCCGAACGCTAAGTTAACTTCAGATCAAAAAACATTATCAAAACTCCAATAAAGTCTTGGAACCTGGATGCTATAATGCTGCATACTCATAATCAACAATGTCCTGTTTCTCAACAATGTCCCCATTTGACGCCCTTTACTCGCACTTATCCTCACACTCATACAGCGCTGATCCCAACCAGAACCTGTTAGGTTTGCACGTGCACACCTTGACACACCCCTCCTTCTCCGACTTTAGAGTCAGGGATGCATCGAAGGGGATCCATCCCATGATCCCCTCGTCATTGGTAGCATGACACTTGTGAGGGGCAGTAGATGTCCGTACAGAGAGCCTCGCCAGTGATGGTGCAGATACAGTTGTTACACCCGTCGTTATACTGTCCGGTGGTACTGATGGTCTTCCTGTAGGTCCCATGTAGGTGCAGGGAGGACAGAGTTTACCTGAGGAAGGAGATATGGTTTAGGGGTGTTTAGAGTTTAACTGAGAGAGAAGGTTTAGGGGGAGTAAAGAGTATCAGATTCATGAAACTGTTCTTGACCGATTTGGAGCATGTACATTGTTGACGATTTGACAACATTGATTCAAAGATATTATGACTTGATACGTATACACATCGGGGTAGATGCTATTGGAAAACAAAATGATCATTAACTCGTTTAAATTAAATTGAAATCATTGTATTTCACGTACCGTCGCACGTGACTTTTCCATCAGCCTCGCACTCGCACATGCTGCACTGATCCGTGAACTGTTCGCCCTCCAGGTAGATCTTGTTGTCATGGATACACATGCCCACACTGGCGTGAGCAGCTGTTGTCAGCAGTGTCAGGGAGAGCAGGAGTGTTGTCAGCTGCATATCGGTGTAGGAGAGTGACAACAGCGAGAACACTTGAGAGAGAGATTTGGTGTTGTTGTGCGTGGTAGACTTGAGTTCGGTAGAAGTGGTTCTGCAGAGAGCGGAGGACTTTTATATTGGTTTTGCTGGACAACATGGCGTGATTTGTTTCGTGGTTATTGGATTAAGTCACCCCGTAATCATGTCACCTTATTATTTGGTGTTGATTGGATTTTGCCGTACGTGGGAAATGTTAAAATGGAGTTACAATGAACACAGCTGTTAATGGTAAGGTATGGTAAGTTCCTGGCTATCACAGGATTGCTGCTCACCAGTAACGGGATATTTTACGTTATCAATACACCATTCTAGATGATGATAATGACGTCACTTTTGCCATGAGTTTTACATCCTGCAACTCATGATTCGAAACCTGGTTATTAGTGAACAAACTCCCATTCTTATTAACGACCAGGTTCATTAAAATCAAATTTCGTGACAAGGTTCGAGTTCTATTGGTGGATTTGGTCATGAAGTCAGTCCTGATTGGTCCAAGTTTTACCAGCTGTCATGATCAGATTATCTGAGCGCCATGTTGTGAAAGTAATCGAGTTAGAATGAATTTAAATGCAATTTTGCCCTGTGGCCTCCATTTTGTAAAAAACTGAAATTTTCCTGTGAGAAAATCCAGTTAAATGGCGTCTCGTAACTGTTATCAAACAATTAAGAATGAAATGAACTTTTGTTCATGTTTTCTCTGGAATCTTCTCTGGAATCTTCAAAAACGATTTATTTTGCAATGCTTTCAGAATAAAGGAAGTTCATTTTTTCTCTAGAATCTTCAAATCAAATGTTTCAGAATAAAGGCAACCCCACGGCTCTGCTGATGTCAGGTCTGATGATGTTACGTCACCTGGAACTCAAGTCTCAGGCTGATCTCATCGAGAAGGCTGTCCTCTCAACTCTCATGGTAGGAGATCCTTCTAGACGGAATAGAGATGATAAATTTTAATATTCTTCTAAAATTGGGTCCTTGATTATTTGTGATTCTTTTCCATTACCCGAGGGGTAGTCATCAGTTATTCGAATCGGTCCATGATTATTTGTGATTATAACTGGGTCCTAGGGGTAATCATCAAGCTCCAATATTTCATGCTTTGCAACTAAAGCAATCACTACTCACTACACCTCCTTCATTCCAGGAAAGGAAAGTGGTAACGGGTGACATAGGAGGCCGTGCTACCAATCCTGAGTACACTGCAGAGATATGCAGGAAGATACGAGCTTAAATGTAGTGGGGGGAGTTGAGTGAATCTTGAGTTGTTCTGTAATCTGTACATATAATGCCCTGATAAGGGGTTTTTCTGAGTGAGTAATTTCTGAAGTAATATTTTCCCAGCGACTAATGTAAGTTTGTTATGCTAGCAAAGGGTTGTAGGTTGTAGACTGAGGAACTAAACGCTGCTTAATGTTTTCAAGTGCCCATTTTGCACTGACTGAAATGAACGCTGCTTAATGTTTTCAATTCTTTCTGATCAACTGGCTAACCATTTTACTAGCCTAAGACAATAATTAATAAGCATGAAATTTTTGTTTAGACGTCTTGAAGATCATAAATCTGGATCTAACACCTCTCCGAATTAAGAAACATTTGATTCTGTTTTAATTTAAGATTTGTCCAACCAAAATCGCCAATTAATTATCTCAATTGTTAATTTATATCATGACTGACCTTAGGAAAGTATTATGTTGATTTGATGAGAATTAGGATTTTGTTTTGTACTCTAACGCTATTTGTAATTGTATAATTTATACCGAGAAATCACCAATATATCACAACCCGTTGATTTATTTAATCATTGGTTTCTTATTCAAAAGCATTAAACGTATAAACTAACCTTAAAACCTTAAATTTATATCTAACCCACCCCTCTTCACACTAGGTCTCAATGTGTCATGTACTCTTAGGTACCCCTTTAACCCTCCCCTATCCCAATGTACGAAAATACCCCGTTAACCCTCCCTTCTTCACACTAGGTCTCAATGTAAGAAAACACCCCTCTAACCCTCCCTTCTTCACACTAGGTCTCAATGTAAGAAAACACCCATCCTAACCCAACTCTCTTCACAGTAGGTCTCAATGTAAGAAAATACCCCGTTAACCCTCCCCTCTTCACACTAGGTCTCAATGTGTCATGTACTCTTAGGTACCCCTCTAACCCTCCCCTATTCACGCTAGGTCCCAATGTAAGAAAATACCCCGTTAACCCTCCCTATTCACACTAGGTCTCAATGTGTCATGTGGGAACCCCGGTGGATATTGCGATGTCGGGGTATCCCCTTCAAGGCGACCAAAGCACAGCTGGAGGCTTGGTTTAACAACAGTCTGCTGTGGGGGCCACTCGAGGAAAGCATTCACATCACATACAACGATGAGGGTAAGTGTTGAGGGTGAGGGATTTACTGGAGGAAAGCATTCACATCACATACAACGATGAGGGTAAGTCCTGAGTTATGAGTGGGGGAATTCCTTGAGAAAATAGAGAACAGAAGAATGCTAGAGGGAACATATTTTAAAGAAGCGCTCGCATCTCAGTGGATTTCTATAGCTATCATCATAGCAACTAGATTATAGTTCATTAATATTTAATACCTTCAAATGAGCTGATTGATTCCAGTTTGTCAATTGACTGTTACTTTCCGGCTCACTTAAAACCAAACCTCATCTCCTCTAACCCCTCTTTCTTCCCAGGGCGACCAAATGAATGTCAAATGAATGTAACCTTCCGCCACATTTAAAACCAAATCTCATCTCCTCTAACCCCTCTTTCTTCCCAGGGCGACCAAATGAATGTCAAATGAATGTAACCTTCCGCCACATTTAAAACGAAACCTCATCTCCTCTAACCCCTCTTTCTTCCCAGGGCGACCAAATGAATGTCAAATGAATGTAACCTTCCGCCACATTTAAAACGAAACCTCATCTCCTCTAACCCCTCTTTCTTCCCAGGGCGACCAAATGAATGTCAAATGAATGTAACCTTCCGCCACATTTAAAACCAAATCTCAGCTTCTCTAACCCCTCCACTCTCTTTCCAGGGCGACCATCTGGCGAATGTTTCGTGATATTTGCTGATGAAGACAGTTACTGGAACGCTCTTAGAAAGAATCATGAATACATGGAATCAAGGTAGAGGCAGTAAAACTTGGTTATAGTGTATTCTGAAATTTATTTTCATTATTTTAAATTAATTTCACAATATCACTAATAAAAATAAACGTAAAGAAACACAGTTTTACAAAATTGATTAAAAGTTTTGAACTAAGGCAATTTTTTGATAAACAATTAATATCATAAACTAAATCCTCTCAATTAAATAAATAGTATTGATAATAATCATACAATATACTTCGATTAAAATCTTTTGAATAACAATTGGCACTGCCACGTAATACAATAAAAAGTAACACATGATCGTTCATAGATAATAAATGTGACATGTTATTTTCGAACTTATCTTTTTTGTTTTAATTGAAAAACTCCCAAACATCAAATTACCCTATCATAAAACCACCGTGTATATCGATCAATCCCAAACCACCCCCAAAACCCCAAACACTATCGCACTAAGAACCACCCCCATATTTGGGTCTCTATCGTTGCCATGGTTACAGTAATCTGTCTGGCAATGTGCCAGTACGTCGCACGACGCTGAAATTACCACTGTTGTGTTGCCAGACGACTCCACTTCGGATCTTGTCATAGCTGCGATTGGTTCACACGATACCTGGAATTTAAGGATATTCTGAAGAGAGTTTAGTCTCGGACTGCTGGGGTCGCCATGGTGAGAAATGAGAATCATTGTCTGAAATTTTGAGTTGTTTGTACGTGATTAGTGATTACACGGTTGAATCATATAATCACGCACGTACGAATGGCGCACGACAGGAAATTTCAGAGTCATTCTCTCAGTTACGAGGCCGCTCCGTAAACTGGATCTCAAACTCGGCGAACGGGCCGTGAGCTAAATAATAAGTAAGACTGGTAAATTGAGCGATCCGTCGAGGCCAGTATCACGCCAGTATCGCGCCAGTATCAGGCCAGTACCACGCCAGTACCACGCCAGTATCGCGCCAGTATCAGGCCTACCTCACGCCGTTATCGCGCCAGTATCACGCCAGTATCGCGCCAGTAGCACGCCAGTAGCGCGCCAGTAGCACGCCAGTAGTTGGCTGACAGTAGCACGCCAGTATCGCGCCAGTATCACGCCAGTCGACAACATAGCCAGGACGCCAGTAGCACGTCAGTTTCAGATCATATACTGGCGTGTTACTGGCGTCCTGGCTTAAAGTTAGTTCCGACTGGCGCGATACTGGCGCGATACTGGCGTGCTACTGGCGCGCTACTGGCGTGCTACTGGCGCGCTACTGGCGTGCTACTGGCGAGATACTGGCGCGATACTGGCGTGATAACGGCGTGAGGTAGGCCTGATACTGGCGCGATACTGGCGTGGTACTGGCCTGATACTGGCGCGCTCAATTTACCGTAAGACTTACGTTAGCGCACCCCTTGACGATGTAAGACTTACGTTAGCGCACCCCTTGACAATGTAAGACTTACGTTAGCGCACCCCTTGACGATGTAAGACTTACGTTAGCGCACCCCTTGACAATGTAAGACTTACGTTAGCGCACCCCTTGACGATGTAAGACTTACGTTAGCGCACCCCTTGATGCCCCGACGATGTAAGACTTACGTTAGCGCACCCTTGACGATGTAAGACTTACGTTAGCGCACCCCTTGACAATGTAAGACTTACGTTAGCGCACCCTTGACGATGTAAGACTTACGTTAGCGCACCCCTTGACGATGTAAGACTTACGTTAGCGCACCCCTTGACAATGTAAGACTTACGTTAGCGCACCCCTTGACGATGTAAGACTTACGTTAGCGCACCCCTTGACGATGTAAGACTTACGTTAGCGCACCCCTTGACGATGTAAGACTTACGTTAGCGCACCCCTTGACGATGTAAGACTTACGTTAGCGCACCCCTTGACGATGTAAGACTTACGTTAGCGCACCCTTGACAGCGCACCCCGATGTGACAAGACTTCACGTTAGCGCACCCCTTGACGATGTAAGACTTACGTTAGCGCACCCCTTGACGATGTAAGACTTACGTTAGCGCACCCCTTGACGATGTAAGACTTACGTTAGCGCACCCCTTGACGATGTAAGACTTACGTTAGCGCACCCCTTGACGATGTAAGACTTACGTTAGCGCACCCCTTGACAATGTAAGACTTACGTTAGCGCACCCCTTGACGATGTAAGACTTACGTTAGCGCACCCCTTGACGATGTAAGACTTACGTAAGACTTACGTTAGCGCGAGCACCCCTTGACGATGTAAGACTTACGTTAGCGCACCCCTTGACGATGTAAGACTTACGTTAGCGCACCCCTTGACGATGTAAGACTTACGTTAGCGCACCCCTTGACGATGTAAGACTTACGTTAGCGCACCCTTGACGATGTAAGACTTACGTTAGCGCACCCCTTGACGATGTAAGACTTACGTTAGCGCACCCCTTGAAGATGTAAGACTTACGTTAAGACTTACGTTAGCGCACCCTTGACGATGTAAGACTTACGTTAGCGCACCCCTTGACGATGTAAGACTTACGTTAGCGCACCCCTTGACGATGTAAGACTTACGTTAGCGCACCCCTTGACGATGTAAGACTTACGTTAGCGCACCCCTTGACGATGTAAGACTTACGTTAGCGCACCCCTTGACGATGTAAGACTTACGTTAGCGCACCCCTTGACGATGTAAGACTTACGTTAGCGCACCCCTTGACGATGTAAGACTTACGTTAGCGCACCCCTTGACAATGTAAGACTTACGTTAGCGCACCCCTTGACAATGTAAGACTTACGTTAGCGCACCCCTTGACAATGTAAGACTTACGTTAGCGCACCCCTTGACGATGTAAGACTTACGTTAGCGCACCCCTTGACGATGTTAGACTTACGTTAGCGCACCCGTTGACAATGTTAGACTTACGTTAGCGCACACGCACCCCTTGACGATGTAAGACTTACGTTAGCGCACCCTTGACGATGTAAGACTTGACGATTAAGCGCACCCCTTGACGATGTAAGACTTACGTTAGCGCACCCCTTGACAATGTAAGACTTACGTTAGCGCACCCTTGACAATGAGCAAGACTTACGTTAGCGCACCCCTTGACAATGTAAGACTTACGTTAGCGCACCCCTTGACGATGTAAGACTTACGTTAGCGCACCCCTTGACGATGTAAGACTTACGTTAGCGCACCCCTTGACGATGTAAGACTTACGTTAGCGCACCCTTGACGATGTTAGACTTACGTTACGCACCCTTTGACAATGTAAGACTTACGTTAGCGCACCCCTTGACGATGTAAGACTTACGTTAGCGCACCCCTTGACGATGTAAGACTTACGTTAGCGCACCCTTTGACAATGTAAGACTTACGTTAGCGCACCCTTTGACAATGTAAGACTTACGTTAGCGCACCCCTTAACAATGTAAGACTTACGTTAGCGCACCCTTTGACGATGTAAGACTTACGTTAGCGCACCCCTTGACAATGTAAGACTTACGTTAGCGCACCCCTTGACGATGTAAAACTTACGTTAGCGCATCCCTTGACGATGTAAGACTTACGTTAGCGCACCCTTTGACAATGTAAGACTTACGTTAGCGCACCCCTTGACGATGTAAGACTTACGTTAGCGCACCCCTTGACAATGTAAGACTTACGTTAGCGCACCCCTTGACGATGTAAGACTTACGTTAGCGCACCCCTTGACAATGTAAGACTTACGTTAGCGCACCCCTTCACGATGTAAGACTTACGTTAGCACACCCCTTGACAATGTAAGACTTACGTTAGCGCACCCCTTGACGATGTAAGACTTACGTTAGCGCACCCCTTGACGATGTAAGACTTACGTTAGCGCACCCCTTGACGATGTAAGACTTACGTTAGCGCACCCCTTGACGATGTAAGACTTACGTTAGCGCACCCCTTGACGATGTAAGACTTACGTTAGCGCACCCCTTGACAATGTAAGACTTACGTTAGCGCACCCCTTGACGATGTAAGACTTACGTTAGCGCACCCCTTGACGATGTAAGACTTACGTTAGCGCACCCCTTGACAATGTAAGACTTACGTTTGCGCACCCCTTGACGATGTAAGACTTACGTTAGCGCACCCCTTCACGATGTACTTCTCGAGGTGAGTGAACCTGTCCTTCAGGTAGACCGTGTTCACCACGTAGTACACACACGAGCTCCCACCCGAGTCACGACACACTTCTGTGCCTGGCTCTGATGTGGGGAAAGTGACGTTTTAGAGAGAAATGGGGGCGTGAGAAATGAAAAAAGTGAAAAGTGTCACTATTTTCAATTCTTATACTGAAAAGTTAGATAGGTTAATTGGTGTATGGAAATGGCCCAGATAGCAAGTTCATTCTCATCATTTTCAAAGTGTCAAAGTTATCCTTATTTAACAATCCTTATTCCGCCCTAATCTGGAAATGCTGGGTTGTTTTGTTTAGACCCTCGGGCTGCTGGTCTTAACAGAATACAACCCATAGGAAGCTTCCCAAATTGACCCAATAAGTACGTGTTTAAATATCAATACCTCTGAACATCGTGGGAGAATAGCTCCATCATCGTCCTCCACATCAGCAATGAAGGTGGTGTACCCGTAAATCTCGTACTCCGAGCACATTTCACACTGGAGGGACTGTGTTGGGGGTGTTAGAAGGAGGAGGAAGAGGGAGAGAATCATGGTGATGTGCTGCTGGTTTGGATCTGATTTGGTGGGGTTCAATCTAAGGAGGTCGTTTTATCGCTCTCACTGGGTTTGGGTTACTTTTTCTGTGTTTTCGAATGGTGATCTTCAGACTTGTTTCCTGAGATCTTTAGACTCCACGAAATAAAAATTTTTCTGAGATGTTGGTTATCTGAGAACTATCACTTCTTCTAGACCATTAAAACTCTTGTTAAACTTCCCACTCCACTGGTACTAAAGTACTGCAGTTCATGGGGATAATGGTTACATTTCTAAACTCTCTGGAAGGATTCCGGGATTTAAAGTATTTATAATGAGTATTACTAATATTGATATCATCGGCAAATTGACCACAAAAATAGCTTGGATTGTGACCATTTACATTCAAATTTAATTTATCAAATTCAAAGAACATGAGCTTATGCACTCATGAGCTTAGCATTTATCGAAACGAAGTCCAAAAATAATCGTCAGACACTATCTCCTTGGATGATAAATGATTATCTCTAATTCTCAGTCAATCAGGCAATTTCCACGTCAAATGGGCGTCTTAGAAATGTTTCATGACGTTATAGCCGTCTTACAATTTGCATAATGTTTACATATGTGACTCAACTAGAGAAATCCAACTACGAACATCTCTAAAAGTGGAAACATCGAGAACTTTCCATAATATGATAATTGGCTCATGGACCGACTGATAAAGAATAATGATCGTATGTTTCGTTAGTTAATTAGTAATTTAGTAATTATGATATATTTGTGGTCACTGGTCATGTGTACGTTATATCGATTACTGCTTAGTACCTGAATGAGTCATGTTACGGTTTACAGCTTGGATTTGTCAACAAATATTATCAAAGACAACTGTTCCCATAAACGATGTACAAAGCAAAGAAAATAATTGAAATTATAAAATCAAAACTTGATGAATCTTTTAATATATGACTTTTCCTGTCGTAAGTAAGGCTATCTTTAAAGCTACAAGTCGACACGAGTTACAGTGACGTTTCGAAATTATACAAGACACACTTTTGCTCGTATTTTAAAAAGAGTGTTCCTCAAATAAGCATCAGTATTAGAATATAATCACGATAAAATTAAAGACAATAACAAATTTACACTTATTATTGATAGAATTGTGATGTAATTTATACTTCGCACTGCGCAGAACTTATGTTTTTTGGTTCGAAATTTGTCGATTATTAAAACCCTGTCTTTATTCTTGATGAGCTAAAATTTTTGATTTTTTCCGTCATGCCAATATACAAGATCACTTGATAGCTTTTCAAATTTAAACGTACGCCAATTTTCTGTGCTAGATCCGACCAGATTAAATCTTTGTAACCGTCCTAACATGACGAGATTTGAAAGCAAAAATTTGCTTTTTGATGTTATTTATAGGCCATGTTAAACCTTGATGATGACATCACTCACAACTGCTTACTTTTGCTGCATGGCTCGTATACAGCAAGTCACAAGGCGGTTACTGGAATGTTCTATTGATGCTTCTATGCTTGCTAGTGGAAACGATAGTATAAAACGAAATTACAGAAAAGAAGTGAATCACAAATGAAAGTTAGAGATTCAGTAGAAAAAAAGAAGATAATCTAAAAAGAATTCAAATTCCACCAAAAACTGTCGAATCATTCGTCACTTGCATTAGCATCGCTATCTGTTCAATCTGCAGAATTAACTGTCAAAATATCACGCAGATTCAAGCGGCTTAAGTAAATCAATCCTGTAACCAGGCCATGAATTCATTACATAACAAAGTTCGCATACATACAACTACATACAACTACAAGAGGTTAATAAGATGCATGCACAAAACCCAATGCTAGGTACACCAGGTACATATTATTATGCCATGTTAACAGGTACCCGGGGTACAATGGTTCCCATGTGATATTAACCACTGGATCACTGGTTTTTGTTTTGTGTACAGTATACTAATTATATAGGGATTTGTGCTGCTATACACACAATGTTTTGTTGCAAGCTTGTGTGTAATTAATAATTACACACAATTATTCTAATGATCTGTATTATTATGTAATCATTTCCATCAACGTTAAGGTATATGATCCATTGGGTGGTAAAATCAAAAGTCAGCGCAATGCGCACATTGTAACACTGTAAACGCTGGGTATGCCTTATTGGACTTCGGCTACGAGGCCCTTTTCACGTGATTATGAATAGATACTGTAAAGAAATGCAGCCATTCTTTTACAAGTTAATATCATTCATACATTCACCTCCCAAGAAAATTATATGACTCAAACCCTAATTAAAGACCTGAAAAGGGAGAATACCTTAGTACAGGAAATTAAGAACTCCGAAAATTAAGAAGGCACAATATTACGCAGCACCAAATTAAGCATTTTTTGTGACCCCAGTGCTTAATTTTATGCTACTTAATTTAATGCTTTCTTAATTTCCTGCACCTCACCTGATTGAGTAATTGATTCGAGCTAAATTTAGGCAGTAAGAATGAGACCATTTTCATTTAAGGGAAATAACAAAAGTAAATATTATGATCCATTGGGCTTCTTAAATTGATTTCACGGATCGGGTCGTTGAATAAGAGTCGCATGATTACAATTGATGAGTAATTTATTTATTCTCTCTTGACTCAATGGTACAAGTACTAATCTAAACGATGTGGTTCTTTAATGACAATCAATTTCGTCGTTCTACGACATCTTTAGGTCTCAAATTTGATTGAATAAAATACCCAAAGTAGTGTTGTAAAGTTTTGATAAACTTTACAACGCTTCTTAAATTCTTAATAATCACAAATTTGAATGTTTGAGAACAGGTCTAGTAGCTGGTCTACTAATGGACTCCTACACTCCTAAATCTCTCTGAAAATACCAGCTCCCTTCCACCCATTGATTATTAATCATACTATCCTAAATCGATTACTGGTGTATCTCTTCTACATCATATTTATGTGTCTGATTATCTCATGACATGGTTAAATATGCACGGTGCACGTTTTGATTTGATTCTGAAATAAATTAAGAACGCATTTAATGTCGGACCATTTAATTAAGAAAGCACATTACTACGTTACATCAAATTAAGCATTTTTGGCGGCTGGAGTGCTTAATTTTCTGCTTACTTAATTTCATGTACTAAGGTAACCAATCCTTTTTCCGCCGTAATGGTACCTACTGAACTACTAAAAGTAAAGATCCGCTGACTTCCTCCTGACAGGTACGTTGAGATATACGAGTCCGATGAGAATGACTTGGCTCGTGCCCTGAAAAAGGGTGCTATTAACAAACGAGCCTACGGGGGTAAGGACTCTCCTGTTGTCAAGATGAGGGGACTCCCTTTCAGCGTGACGGAGGATGATGTCAAGGAGTTCTTTACTGGTCTGTCAGTTACTAGTATCAAGGTACATTGTTACTAACATCAAGATACAACTTGGTCAATGGTCAATGGTTCAGTGCAGATGGTACGCAAAATTTGTTTCGTCCAGATGACCGTGGCGTCCATTTATTGCAGAAGAGACCACATAAACAGATTTTAATTTTCATTGATCAAATAAAATCCCCAGTTTAGAGAGAATGAAGGACGTATGACGGGGGAGGCGTATGTTCAGTTTTCCAGGCAGGAAGAAGCCACTGCAGCTCTGGAGAAACACATGCAGGCCATAGGAAAGAGGTATTGTGTGATTTTAACGACCCCGATATTGATTAAAATTATATATTGTAAGGAACTGTACAAATCGAGTTATAAGGTTTTGACATACGGGCTATGTATTATGAAAGTGTAGATTAAAAATCAGAAAATGTCGGCGTAATCATTCTCATGTCTTAGGTACATTGAGATTTTCAAAGCGAACTTCAAGGAAATGCAGCACCAACAACCTCTGGATACACAGAAACCAAAGAAGGATCCCAGCAGCTGGCCCACTATGAAGTAAGTTCATTTTTATGTGGGTTTCATGCTCCAGTTGGCTCTAGTTTCGAAATGCCCAGATGACCCTCGTCGAACGTCGCTATGAATTTGAGTGGCGCGTCTTTTTGTCATAAATTTTTCAAATGTGGTCTTCTTCAATCCCCCCCCCTCTTCATGAAGCCCCAAGATTCAAACACCCCTCATTCCTCAGGGGTGGGATAAAAGAACATAAAGTTTTTATCCGGGGGATCCCCTTTAAGGCGTCCCAAGGGGATGTCATCAAATTCTTCTCCCCCCTCATGCCCAAACACATTGAGCTGGGTGTGGGGGATGACGGGCGCCCCTCGGGCGACGGGTATGTTTTCTTTAATACCCACGAGGATGCACTGGAAGCTATGCAGAAAGATCGATCGTATATGGGTGGGTTTATCATGTTCAAATGCCCCCCCCTCCTAGTTTATGAAATAGATACCCACTCCCCAATTATCCGTTAGAATGAGCCTTAACTATTGATTAAGGTCGAGATTTTTTAGTAAAGTTGGGAGTTAGAGATGCAATAAATTGATTGATTAATCAAAAGTAACGAGAGCAAAAGTACGAAACTGATTACACAGTCATGTGCTTAGTGCATACAGATTACTACCATGTTTTAAAATGTTTGAGTTAGTTGCTTGCGAGATACAAAGTACACTGAATAATGAATATATCAACATGTATCATTCATTGATGGGAAATCTAGTAAGGAAGATTTCATAGTTACTTGAGCCCCGTAAACCCCCATTCCCCCAATCCAATTATACTGGTATACTGCAAATTCATAGTTAGTTTCAATTGATGCTCGATGTGTTTCTATCCCAACGCAAGTGCCTACAACTACTTTTCACTGCAACTCTCTCCGTTTCAGAATCTCGCTATGTTGAGCTGTTCCTGGAATCTGAAGCGGAAGGATATACAGACGAAGTAGGAGGTGGCATGGCAGCGAATGATGCAGCTAAAAGAGCAGCGGAGCTGATAGCACAAGCTCACGGGTTAGCTCCAGCGAGTAAGAGTAATCCGTCCTCTGGGTACCCTGCCACAAACCCATCCCAAACTCCGGACTATGGTCCTTCAGTAACAGTATCCCAAACCCAAGGCTACGATCCTGCATCCCAAACCCAGGGCTATGACCCTGCGGTGTCTTCTGCTTATCCTGGTTATGGAACTGGTTACCCTGACATGTCAGGAGTTCCATTCCCTCCCTTTACCATGCCGTTTGCTGGACAGCAGGCGGCTTATCCAGACCCAAGTTATGCAGCTTCAGGGTACGCTGAATATGGAGCTGCAACAGGTTACGAATCTTATCAGAGTACTGATCCCCAAGCGGCGGCGTTCAGTGCCGGCTACAGCGATGCACAAGCCGTTCTATACAGTGGCTTTGTGCCACCCCCACCGCCGCCGGCTACGCCAGGTAACACTGTGAATCAGTCAGAAAGCGGCGCACACACCTACTCTCAAGGACCAGTGTCAGCGGCAAGCCTCACTTCACAAGCTCAAGATGGCTCAGGTGCTCATGGTGGTGGCTTAGAAGCCTATGGGGGTGGCACAGGAGCACAGAATGGGGCGGCTGCGGCCAGTGCTGCCACTGTGAAACCTGTCAGGAAAAGTCTGATGGCTGGGGCGGTCCGACCTCTTGATGAAGATGAGGGTGAGAAAATTCAAATATCATACTACCTACTTTTATTTTCATTCCATCAATACTTTGAAATTATGAAAAGTTTCTGCTTCATATCATGGACCTATTCCGAGAATTATTACCATGAATATGATCCGATGTGATCAATACTGTGATTCACCTCTAAAATATCCGTAGATTACCGGTTCTCTAAACGTGGTAGAGCAGACAGAGGAGGCGTTAGAGGTAGGGGCGGCGGCTTTAGAGGGGCTCCCTGGGGTAGAGGCACCCCTAGAGGTAGGGGGGCTCCTAGAGGCAGAGGGGCGTTTAGAGGAAGAGGCGGGGCGCCACCCCCTTCCTACTCAGGTCCCCCTCGAGCTAGAGTACTCCCTGCTGAATTCACCATCCAACCAGACTATGAGGAATACAGCCAAGAGGAGGGAGGTGGGGAAGAGTTTTGAGGATGTTGACAAGTTGGTGTTCCAAAGATTTATACATCTACAGATCTAGATTACTGACTACTGAGATAATTCACGGTTTGAAAGAACACCGTTAACTCACCAGAATTTTTTAACCACCTGCCGAAACCTTATCACCGTATCAATAATGCGGCCTTATCTGCGTTTATTCATTCCGAATGTCACTGAATTCCATAAGATGTTTTTATTCATCTTATTTTTTATCGTTATTATAATATCTTGGCGGAAGAATTCTGTCCCATTATATTTCACAGTTAATAATTTTTTAATTTATTCCTTATGCATCCATTGCTTTCATTTTCGTTCACTCTTTCTTTTTATTGATAAGGCGTTGTTTCTGTATTACTGCCATTGTTAAACTCAGGAATTAATATTTATTGGTGAATAAGTTCGTCCAAGAATAATATACGCTGTCGATAATAAGAAAAAACTGTAATAGATGTATGATCTGTAAGTTGTAACGAAGACAAAATTTTACACGCAATCTTAAAATTATTTCTTGGACGACCTGTCAGATATTTTGCTATAATATGTGTAAACATCCCTAACCAACTCCCATCCAATAGTAGCTGTTGTCGCCCCAATGTCTGACTCTCCCTGTAAACTGCGAGTGAAGAGGAGGGAACCTCACGCCCACCTTCCCACTCGTACCTCTGAGGGGGCGGCTGGTTATGACCTGTACAGCTGCGAAGATACTGCTGTCCCGGCGCAGGGAAAGGTAGGAGTTGGGGAGGGTGGTTTTAACTATCTCTTTAATAACTCTTCAGTGCAAAGTTGTATGTTTCATCAGAAAATTTTATGCAATTTCGTGCAATGTTTGATTCTAAAAAACTAACTTTCCCTTCCTTGTATTCCAGGCTATGGTCTGTACTGGTATCTCTATCGCAGTGCCAGATGGGTGTTACGGTAGGATTGCTCCCAGATCTGGTCTAGCAGCAAAACACCACATTGACATTGGGGCGGGGTGTCGTCGACAAGGACTACAGAGGTTTACCTTCAATGCAATACCTTTTTTTCAAAATTCGGACGAGATTTTAGAGCTTATAATCATGCAAATACAATACTTTAACAGTTTCTTCAATAATTTTGTCTTTCGACTGAAGATGTTTCAGATTAATATCACCAAATAATATGCGAATAATTCTATGGGGCGAATGATTTTATGCTTTTCTGCTTCCATTGATGCTCCTCACCCCTTCACACTCCCACCCTCTCAGGAGAAGTGAAGGTTGTTATGTTTAACCAATGCTCCTCACCCCCTCACACTCCCACCCAGGAGAAGTGAAGGTAGTTATGTTTAACCACGCCAGCACTGACTACACTGTAAAACAAGGAGACAGGATAGCTCAACTCGTCTTAGAGAGGATCATGACACCGGCCGTTGTAGAGGTTGGTTAGAATATTTATTGTATATATTGGTACTCATAGTGAAAACAGTTCTGACTTTTCATGGGATTATTTTGCAAGTTTTCTGGGTGTACAATATGACCAAGATGTCCTCTAAAAAGATAGTACTCATGTACACTAGAAATATACCTCGTACATTGAACATTACTGTAATTTACTTGGTTCAGGTTGATGACTTGGACAGTACTGTACGGGGTGAAGGTGGTTTCGGGAGCACTGGTTACCATGGTAACGTTACTGAGGGTAACCATACCAACGGTAACCATACCAACAGTACTACTGACAGTACTACTGACAAACCTAACAACAAGCGAACTCACGATCAACTGGAGAAGGATGACGTCACCATGACAGGAAGCTAAGTCTGTAGATCACGTGGCTTTTTAATGATTAATTTAAGATGTGGTACTTCTTAATTAATCAGACTGTTTTATTCCACGTATTTATAGAAAGTAGTTCGTATTTATTAAATTCTTTCTACACCTAATATTTATTACTTATTGATGGCTGAGTATTCCATCTTTATTTTCTTAGATAAACATTTTTAATTATTTCATAAATTATGAATTTAAATATCTAATTACATTTTACTTTTTATCGGCCATTATTCGGTCTTTTCATGTACAATTTGAGCTATTTTTAAGTCTCAATAGGCAATCTATTCTATTTATTCTAACTTAATAATTGTTAAACTCATGTTACTGATATCAAACTTCGATGTCATTCACTTGGTATCTTCTGACTACTGCAAAATAATGTTGGGCATTTTGTGAAATTCATGGATCCGGTGTACATTCTTTGACCTTTACAACAACATACACATACTTTTGAGTAACTGTTAAACCTCGTTTACTTCATTTCATCACCCAAGATAACAGTTTATCCTAGCTATGACGGACACGAATTAAAGCAACCCCTTTCTCGAATCCTCCCTTTTCCACTTCCTGCTACATCGTCTGACATTTCCTGAAGATGCCTCTCTCCTCTGCCCTCCTTGAGAGGCTCAAAGCTAAGGGGGTCAAGTCTGTTACAGGGGAGACCTGAGATAACCATAATTGAGATTCTTGCATACTGACAAGTTTTTGATTTCATGAAAATTTTTCTCCTGCCTAAGGCCTTAAATTTCTTCTATTTCTAACCTGTTACAGGGGACACAGATGACGCCTGGGAGTGTCCTAACACGTGGAACAAGTACCATTCCTGCAACGACTGGTGCAAGAAAACCTGGAAAACTGCCTACCAAAAACCGCTAAAATCCAGTCCTAAATTCATAATCATTCGAAAATTTTGATCGTACGGACGATAAAGTAATATTACCACTTTTCCGGTCATCCCATTTTCTGCTGTTATCTTTATCATCCCCATTCGTCATCCGCATCTCCAATTATGTCTTGGTCAATGACTCAAATGTGAAATGAGACTGGTAACCTGTCGACAATGATCCCTCGCTCCCTCTCAGTTGCTGATAGAAGACATATTCGATAAGATCCCCTCCTGCTGGCGGCTGGTCCCTGATGAGGATACGGGATGTTGCTACTTCTGGAACACCAACACTAACGTGGTCCAGTGGCGCTGCCCTGTCATCCTCGATAGTCAGTCTGTCACTTTAGTGTGAACTTTCAGTTTAAAAGGGACTGTAATTTGATCAATTTTTACAAAAATCTTACGACGAAAACTTGATATTCCCTTGTTGTTATTATCTTTGTTTTTCTGCAGAAGAGAAGGCGATGGCCTCCTCTGCTCCAATTCAGAAAACTCCGTTGCTAGACACACCTGGCAACCCACGTGACACCTATGCAGCACGTGACGAGTCACGTGGTAGACCACGTGACAGCGACGGCGCGCGTGATTGGTCGCGTGACAAGCCACGAGGCCGATCTCCTCCCCCAGATATCCAGATGCCATCTGTGGATGATATCCAGATGCCTCCCCCTCCAAGCCAGGTCAGTGTTTTCAGCTTCATAGAATTATAGATCATAGAATTTTGTGGAATCTGGTAAGAGTTAGGAGTGAGTAATTTAATTTTGAAAACTTCTGTCTAGTGTCTATAGCGATTGATAGCGGTTTTTCTATTCTGTGGTTGTATATAGTTCCTGAACCCTTCAATAAACAAACATTACCAGAGTCGCAAAGAAGGGAAGCGTGATTCGAAGCGATACAAACCGAAGGATGAGGAGGAAATAGATCCCATGGACCCTGCCTCTTATTCAGACGCCCCAAGGTATTGGTAATTACCTGACAATTCAACTCTTAGGCTAGCAATGAAAAAATTGTGAAATTACATTTTACAAAATTGTTGAAAAATTCTTCCTCGTCATTTCAATAATTTCTGCTTTTCCACTTTGAACAACCCCTTCCTCCCTTTACCAGGGGTGACTGGCACCGGGGTCTGCCTAAGACCGGGGACGCTAAGACTGGGGTGGATGTGACCGCCAACGGCCCCCTCTTCCAACAGCGCCCCTACCCCGCCCCTGGGGACATCCTGAGGATGAACGCAGCTGCTAGAAGAGAACAGGAGGGAGAGGAGGAGGAGGACCTGTGACGCTAGAAGAGAACAGGAGGGAGAGGAGGAGGAGGACCTGTGATGGCATCAGAGGGATGAGTGATGTCATCAGTGGGATGAGTGACGTTATTGTAATTGTGCTTGAGGCGTTTACAGATGAAAATATCTCAATCATACATTCATTAGAGACAGTGCAGATAAATCACGGATCGAATTTTCGCGTTTGATACTCAGTTCGAGAACTCCAGCTATTTTAAAGTTTGATCAGCGTTTTATCAAAGGTTTCGCAACTTCATAACTTCAACGGTATGTAAGCTGAGATTGTGTTATTGAAATGGAGTGTAATTTGATGTACATTGACTCGGTATTGTACATGACACGTCTCCATGAGGGTATCTGATTTCATTTACACCGCCTGTGACTTGTTTTGCATTTTACCATCATCAGCTGTCTGATTACATATTTATTCAGTTCCTATTATTCTGTATGCGTTCATTTATGTTCGTAGAAGCTTTTCTAACTCTGTTTGTTGTTTCTTAGATGTACTTGTAGGTACCTGCTTCCAATTCCATAAGTCAAATATTGGTCCGATGATGGATAAGTGAATTATACTTTTGAACTTCACTTCATTTCAAATTCTAGAATTCAGATTTACGTTATTATTTCAATTAAATTCAAATCTCTTTCCACTGATGATTTTCTAAATCTAATTTCAATCAAAGTTTAGCAAAATGGGAGGAAGAGAAGGTGGAAAAAAGAAACCCCTGAAGGCACCCAAGAAGAAAGGTGAGCATATTTCGTTGTCGGCACTCTAACCTAATGTTGTTCTCAATCTCTAACAAAAATCGGATGCTTAATAGATCTGCAAATATCCAATGGCTTCTTATTTTTGAAACTCTAATTCACTGGGGCGTTTTACCAGTATTACTCGTATCCTTGCCGCATATTTTGTGGCACGAGCTGAAATTTTGTGTCGCTGCTGAAATTTCGTGCGCTATTAGTATTTAGTGCTGGATAATGTGCAAATGGAGTTTATTTGCGTGCTAGACTACTGAGTACTGGTACTGGTAGTAGTGGTACACCTTCTAGTTACTCACACTAACTGTATCAACCGAATGCCCCTACTTGATACCAGTTATATTTCAGGGCCAGAATTGGACGATGATGACATTGCCAACAGGGAGAAGAGGCAAGCTGAGGCCAAGGCCCTCAAGGAGATGCAAGCCAAGGCGTCTGGCAAGGGTCCACTCAGCACCGGTGGCATCAAGAAGTCCGGGAAGAAATAGAGTGGCGGGTTTTATCTTCACCTTGGACACGGGAGATGGTGTTTAACTGCTGGAGCCAGCTTTTTCCAAAAAAAACAGTGTTAATTGATATTCTTTCCTCAAAGTTAAATAAATGATTGTCTTTTTATTTCCTGAATTTAACTTGCTCGTTTCTCTTCGATTTTCAGCATTGTATTAACTATTTAGGCTATTTAATTTTTACTTCGCTAAGGGACCGTTCACATTACGTAACCAAGTTTTGGCCAATTGTTACCCCTCTCCTCTGTAGTCAGTATACTTTTTACAATAACGTGTGACGTATTTAATTTTAAAGCCCTTAGGTGCACGTATGGTACATCGGTCGATCGAATGGAATCGGTCGATCGATCAACTTCATTTGATCGACTGACTGACTGAGGTTTCCTAAGCCCGCATAGGTGTGCGTACCGCGCCCGCTAACCGAATATTTTTACGGGTCAATTAAACCGTTTGGGGATATACGCGTTTAGCAAGACTGAGGTGTTTTACACAGAAAAACAATATTGCTCATTCATAATGCAGCCACGATTCAAGTCATTTGGGACTAGTAAAGCACCTCAGTCGTTCAAATGGAGTTGGTCGATCGATCAATTCCATTCGATCGACCTATGTACTGTAACTGAGGTGTCGCCACCTCTGAGATCGGTGTCTGAAATTTCCACAAAACCACAATATTGCTCATTCATACTGATTTAACCAGTACTCACCTACATGCATGGCGCCGCGCGATCAGTCGTTTCAGAAGAATTCTCGAGGTGGTCGACACCTGCCTGATGCCCCTTTACGCGCACCGCGCCTCTGTAATGCCCCTTCAGTCCAAACAACAAACAGGGAACGTATTCGTAATGCCCCTTCAGTCCCCGGCCCTGATAATGTATTCGTAACATTTTACCGACTACCATTACGTAACCCATATTGCATATGTGTGCAGACCGCTCGATTGAAAAAGGGCTCGATGCGATATAATAGAGACGCGCTAAAATTGTGTGCTTTTGACGTAATTTGTATAGAAAGTTGACGCGCGCAGAGGAAATCCGCGCGTTTTTATCGAGGCCTCTGTCAATCGAGCGGTCTGCACACATCCGTGATGGTTGATAGTGTAAGTGAACGATCCGTAGCCTTGTCAGGCGTTGCCTGACCCTGTCGCGCGCGCGCCACGACTCACTTAAATAAATTTATTTAATGGGTCTGACGACGTCAGACAACGATAGCCTAAAGCGGAAGAAAGCAGCAAAAATTAAATTCAAAAACACACGCCTGTCGTTTAACTTTACGACGCGCGATATGCTTTTTGCTACGCATTGAGCTAAACACATAAACTGTAAACTAACGCCGCGCCGGAGTGAAACGTCACGACGGCGCGCGCTTCCGCCGAAGTTTGTCTGACGTTGACAGACCCTCTCGCGGCGGGTCATACATCGTATGACAAGGACCAGTAAAACACATCATTCGTTCAAATGTCGTAGGATGTTACCCTACCCTCGCGCGCGCGGCGCAACGTTCCACATTTGGACGTCACTTTGCGGACATCGCCCGTCGATTCAAATGGAGTATATCGATCCGATCAACCAATTCCATTCAATAAACAGACGAATGTTATGGGCGCCTTATGGCCAAAATTGACATTTAATTTTAAAAATTTCTGAAATTTTATGATGATTCGATGAAAATGGGAAAATGGGAAATTTAGGATGGTTTATTACCATTATGCTTACTTTAAGATACTTAAGCCAAAAATTAAGGCTTTTAATTTTCATGATGGTTTAAATGTGAAATTCCGAAAGCATTATTTTCCTAGTTGGATCACACTAGACTGTTGTACAATCTTTTATGAGTTAACTTATAAACAAGATCAGGGGACCAACAACTATTTTATTTACATTTCAATATTTGTTGTAATACTATTGTTACCAATATGCCACATCCATTGATTGATCAATAAAGGGATTGATATAGACCTGCTGTTTACAGTGCAATTTACTTTTCTCGGAATTGACCTGTTGAATATACAAGATATTTGCACATCTTTGTCAAATAATACATGTGCACACCTAGGCCTATGGGTAAATAAACTGCTAAAGCTTTTTATCTAGGTAGTGTTTATTACTACTCTACTAATCATCATATTGATTCTTTATTCTTGTATTGTTTGGAATTACAAAGCACAATTCAGGCTACAAATGAAGAAGGTGGACCAATGTTTAAAAGATTTGGGTACAGTTTATCAGGGATGTGAAGCAGAAATTAGTGAACTTGTCTATCAAATAGAAAAAATGTTGAGTGAGAAGCAACTTGATTGGGAGCTGTCTTACAATAAATTATTCAGTGAAAATAAGGAATTGCATGACATTGTATCTAGCAATCAAATTGAACTTAAAGAAAAGGATCTTGAAATCAATGATTTGAGGAAAGAAATGATGATGATAGATAAATCTAATTATGAAAAACGCATTCTGCTGGAGTCAAAGATAGCTGAATTATCATATGGTAATTCTGATGCAAATTGCTGCATGAGGTGCAAAACATACTCAGGCACTGGAGAACCCACTGACATACAGGATATGGCTATAACTACACTCAAAAAGGAATGTAATCATTACATAGACAAAATAGCAGAGTTAGAGATCCAACAGACTACTCATACTGCCCAAATAAAGCTATTAGAGGAGCAGCGATCAACAATGCTGAAAAAGAATGAAGATCTGAAACAGAAATTTTCTAAATGCCGCAAAGAATATCATTCTAAGCTGAAAGCCACAGATACTGAAATAAAACTGTTTTCCAACCAAAAAGATCAATATGAGGGTACTATCTCCAACTTGAAGGGCATTTTGAAGGCAAAAGATGATGAAATTCAAAACATGAAGAACACACTTGAGGATGTTTTGTCATCAAACCATAAAAACAACTCAAAGTTTTCAAACATGAAGACAAATTATGATTCCATAAAGGATGAAAAAGAGATTTTAGTCAAAGATGTTGATGATTTAGTTAGTAAACTTCGTAGTCTTGAAGATGAAAATGGCCAACTCCTTGAAAAGATTTCAGTGATGACAAAAGATGCTGAATTTAATGAGAAGAATGTTAAGGGTGAACTTGATCTTTTGAGAGCACAATTAGAAATTTATCAGAAAGAAAACAGTTTTCTGCAAAAATTCCTCATTCAACATGACAGAAATCCAATTCTTCAATGTCCAACAGGGTTTCTTGAAAAGCTTGAAGCTGATAACCTTTCTTTGAAAGAAAATATTTCAAACATGGAGAAGGAAATTGCTGGCATAATCAAAATTACAGAGGAATCTATAATTCCTGGGAAAATTACTTCCCCATCCTCAACAAAAGTAGAAGTGGAGCAGGTAAAAGAGAGATATGAAAGACATTTGAGAAACATGAAGGCAGAGGTAGAACAGCTTCGAATTGCTAATTTGTCACTGAAAGCTATGCATCAGCAAGGCAGTCATGATGATTATGGAAATATATCAGATTTAGAATCCAATAAATATTCATTAATTCTAGACAATGATATTGTTGAATCTGATCATGGTAAATCAGATTATGCCACTTCACCCAAATTTAAAAGTGATGAGAATAAAGCTCAGTCATTTACTGTGAGTGATACTGGCTGCTCTGTTTCCAGCAATCCTATTACAGATGAATTTGCTGAGCTCCAAAGGTCAGTTCTCAAAAAGTTTGAAGCAAGGCTCAATGAGTGTGCATCTAATTTTTCTACAGAAGCTGCTGGATAAGTAAATATTTAAACTTAACCATAATAAGGTACATAGGCACTATATACTTTGGAGCCATGCCACAAGTTAGTGGGGGTATAAGTATTGTTCAGTCCACATCATTTTAACTTTTTAATGTATATAAATATATAAACTATATTGTGGGATGTATTAAAGTTTGTAAATCAGAAACTATTTATAATTTATGACTCTTCATGTAATATGTTGGACTGCCATGCTTTGGTCCTGATATCTTGTTATATTTGTTGTTATATGTGATTCAGACATGTTCATAAGCATTTTAAATATTTTATCTATGTGGAAATACTATTTATTCTTCATAATATAGATGTAATTGATCTTCAAATAGCATGGTAGTATTTTTCTACCAATAGGCAATCATGTTCTGCAAAATGATGAGGTAGATACAACTGAAGATGATTGACCATCATCCTTAGCTAAAATTCCCAATCTGTTTTGTGATATACTATAATTCAACCCTCCTATGATACAGTAACTCTTCTACTTTTGAGAGCTGACATGCATGATGAAGTACATTGATGGTGAACAACATTCGGTGAAATAAATCAGGTAATATTTTAAAGATGCTTTATTGACTGTTTATGATGGAGTAATTGCTGACCATTTATATCTATCAAGCCATTTTTGAACTTATGGAAATTAATTTTATTATCAACTCATCTCAGATTTTCCTATTGATACCTTGGTCCACCTCCAAAAATGGGGAAGCAACTGTCAAAGCTGTTCAAGAACAAGAACATGAGGATTCTCATGCTTGGGCTTGATTCAGCTGGAAAAACCACCATCTTGTACAAACTCAAGTTAGGTCAGTTATTTCTTGTTGGTACTGTTTTTTCAGTTAGTTTCTCGATCAATATGTCTACTTTTTCAGTCAGTTATATTCTTTACCTTTTTGAATCTCGTGTGACACGTTGAGGTAATACATACCTAATGATTAATGACCAGGCTTTGATAAACTACCCAGTCGAGTATTGTATAGTGTATACACACAATGGTAGCTCTAGATAGTGTAAGTCTGTAAGTCTGATTTTTTGAACTATAAGTTGACGTATCTCTCAGGTCAGTATATTGTGTTACAACATCGTACAGCATTTAGGTTCAACGTTGAGACAGTCACGTACAAGAACGTGAAGTTCAACGTCTGGGTGAGTCATCGTACAGCATTTAGTATAAGTTGTGTTCCTGTGCGTGTTAGAGTAAGTCTCGGTAAGTCATTCAGTCATGGGCAAACAGTCTTGAAAGACTGTTAAAATTACATTTACCTGATGATGAGTCCATATTTCCAGTTTCCACTTTTTACCATCATATGAAACGTCATAAAACAGCATACTTATCAGACCGTATCAGATGATCGTTTCATTCAAGGCATTCAGGGCGAATTGCTCACATCTGGTCATTAGTCACGTGTTATTTTGCGTGTCAAAGCTACGTCAATGTAATAGTGTACAACACTACGAAATGCACACCCATATATTACCAACGTCATACACACATCTGAGCGTTACTCAATGTACACTTTTCATTGTACACAAAACATTGCATTGTCCAACAGTAAATAGTAATATATTAGGTCAGTAAACACGGTAAGAATTACAAACTATCAGCTGAGATCATCTTTTGTTGTCTTTTCAGTAAAATATATTTATGGATCTAAATTCTCAAACCTCTTAAATCATTTCTGACAGCTCTAGCCTGTACCTCAGAACGTGTATTTCGTTTTGCACGAGCCAATATTCCATGATGTATGGAATTATACAAATGCACACGTCTTGTATAAGAATACTGTATCACTTAAAAATACGTGCATCTGCACTCTATAATCTATATTGCACCGAATGATTTCAGTAGAAATGTCTAAATTGACACGACTTCAAATCATGTAACAAAGTAATTCTGTCCCACTTTAATAAAGGCAGTGCTGATTACTCCCCCCCCCGACTGTTTAGTGTTTATCCCCGACTAATTATCCCCCGAGCCTTTCCCCCCCCCACTGTTAATCCTCCGAGCCATGCGAGAGTGTTTGCACTGCTCTCCAGGTGATTCGGTGTTGTTCTAAAGCTCAACAAATTGTGAAGAAAGGGATTGTGGTAGTTATACACCGGACCAAGGGTGCTGAGAAGTTTGGATGAGAGAGTTCCCTGTAGAGATCTCTACGGGGTTTGAGAGCTCCCCGTGGTATAATCAGATATAACGCCGGGAGAGTGTTATAGCACGTGTCCTGCTGTTGAAATGAAATCTTCACTAACAAGTTAATACATGATACATCAGGACTTGTACTAGGACTTGTACTAGGCACACATGCCACATCTTATAAGATCATCCTTGAGTCAAGTAAATTGTGGTCCGTTATATGGCAGATAGTGAATATGCTAGATATTACAAGTCACTAAACTTGACATGGAAATTGTGTAATTTTCACTGAAGATCACACTGCAACTGTGTAATTGTGCATCATTTACTTAGACTGCGTGTGCAACAGTGGCCTGCTAACACAAAGGATTTGTTATCAGCCGCTACTCAGAGCAGTTTCTCTTTAATTATTCATATAAATGTGAAGGTGTTCTTACACGCTTTAGACCGTGTATTCTCTAAGCGTCTTACGAATGTCTCGAATTTATTTATTTTTTCAAACATAAAGTTATAGCAATAGCTTTCAAAGTAGCTCTAAAAACTCATTTCTTCAAAAGTGCATTTGCAGGAAATGTGGATAGTACGACTTACAATATTGAACTCGAATTTTAAATTGCTATTTAATGATCATCTTGAAATATATATGTTGGGATTTCAAATACTGTTTAGATTTAGAAAATGCTTCTTTATAGGATCTCAAAGGCTGTGGAATGCCTCTTAAGAAAGTTACCGCTTAGTTGCCTAGAAAATTAAGTTTCTTAATTATGGTTAAGCGGGTTATAAATGTGTGCTTTATTATTATTATTATTAATATAATTGTTGTACTATCATGTAATTGGTGTCCTGACTGTTATTCATACAATTTTTGGTCCGTTGCTATGGGAACTCGTCAGGTTGCTAAGGACGTCATAGTAACAAAAAATCTCAGAATCCGCCATTCTTTGGTTATATTTAAAGAAACTTTTTACAGAATCGAAATATCTGTTGTATTTTTTGAATAGTCAAAAAAGGAAAAGGGGTCAAGACTTTTGGCGGACCCTGTAATATGAACTGGAGATCTGCCTGACTGCCTATGAAACTCTCCGGTGTTATATCTGATGCTACCTGGTATAGCAGCTCTCAACCAAATTTCTGGGCCCCTTTGTCCGATTTGAAACGTAATTAAAGTTTCAGAAAAGTAAGTAATACCTTCTCATTTTGGCGCAACGCCCTCCGACGGGTCAGGCGAAGCGTGCACATCTCACTCGAAGTTGAAAGTTATTATCTTGTTAACTACCATGTGTGAAGTGTGATTGCTAATTGAAATGATGTACTTACTGTGTGTACACGAATCGTTTACAACTGCAGCTGGCTCACATTCGAAGAAGTCGTTACACTATCATGTGAACTGTACTAATTTTAGAAGTTCCACTGTCAAAGATATAGCATACTTCACAACAGTGAATTTTCTTTGATTCACTTTGGCTATGTCAAAACGGAGGATCCTCAGAACCACCCATATAAAAAGACTCTGTTTCTTGCCTTTTATTCTTAAATTCTGGGAATTACCAAAATTTCAAAAAATGGAGCCATACCCATAACTACGCCCTCGGAAATGCATCCTTGATCCTAGACACATCACATGTATATAGTTGATATAATAAAGTCTAATGAACATCATTATATAAGTATATACAAGTGTAAGTCAATCCGAGCCAGTCCGCTCTGCTAGCACATACACACAACATGAACAGTGCTATAGATTTACACAAGTTTACATTCACACATGGCACTGACACACGTCTAGTTTTACTGTGTGTGAGGGTGTGTGTAAGTCACTGGACTGAAGTAGATCATGCAGTTACGTGTTTAACACTGAACTGTAAAAATATGTCGCACTTTAGACCTGATACGAGTGTAAAAAGTGGATTCTTGAGAATAAAAAGTATATCCGGCAGATGCAATTGAGTACATGGAAAATTGTAGAGTTTAGAGAGTAGAGAGTGTTGTATTTATTTGAATTTACACTTTAGTTAAAATGATAGAATTTGAGGAATGATAAGCATACCTTTTCCAGCCTAATTGATGTACATCTTTCAATATTATCTGAACATACAGCTATACATCAACCCAGTGAGTACACATAGTGTATACTTGATGGTGATGAGTGTAAAACGCACAGCAGAATATTAGATTAAACATGAAATCATATTATGTGTTCTCACTGTGCTCTGAACACACTTTCAACGAGTTTTTAATCTAATATATTCCCCGGCTAGCACGGAACTCTGTGTAGCATCATGTGCTACAACGAAAAGTAGAAACTATAAAACTATTACGTTTTAAAAGGACAAAAAACAAATATAACCAGTTTGTTAATTGGTAACCTAATCAGAATCTCAGTGAGTGTATCGGGTTTTGCAGGTCTTTTGCCCTCAGTAAATACAGAGTTTGAGAATCAAACAACCGAAAGTCCCAATGTTTTACATATTATGATTCAGAATCTCTGAACGCATTACTGTTTCAGGATGTGGGTGGTCAGGACAAGATCAGACCGCTGTGGCGACACTACTTCGCTGGAACTCAGGTAATTTTTAAAAGTTTGGGTGAAGTTTTATTGCAATTTGAGGAATGTTATAAAAGTATTTTATATCAAAATAATACCTTCTCATTTTGAAAGAGCCGTGCACGTAACGCCAGACCCGTGGCAGGGCGTCGCACCAAAATGAGAAGGTATTATTTGTTATAATAGTTTAATAATTATGCTCGGTTTATTGTAATGGTTACGTGCTCTGTACTGTACTGAGCTTGCGGGTATTATCAGAGTAATATATCAGTGTAATCTGGCTGTAGTTTTCGTAACCCCGTGTGTTGCTTGTAATGCAGATTTCGTAATTTACCCTCACTAAGTGCCACACAAATATAATACCCCCTGCTCTCTCACATATGTTTCACAGAGTCCGCTGTCCCCGGGATATCAGGCGTTATGACGTAATCAACTCACCATTATAACGCATGATAATGACGTCATGTTCATCTGCCTGTTCAGTAAACCCAACACACAGTGTGTGTACTGTGCTCCACCCTTCCTATTGTCTATCCCTCTGTTAGACCGTGTTACAGTGAATATTATGTGTGTATGCTGTACTATTATATGCAAAAAATTAAAGTAACTTGTGTACTACTAGGAGGGTTTTTAAATAAAGAAATATATAAAAGAGTTCTGTGTTTAGCGTGTATGTTGTAAATTTTTACCCCAAATTTCAAATCAATTTCATACCCTGCGGCCTCTTTTTTATTGACGTCGTCAATCAGCAAATTAACAGTTTAGCTAGAACAAATCACCCCTCATAATAATATCATCTGAGGGCACTTAATAAACTAATAAAGTAAGAAATATAATTCTAGTTAGAATCATTAGCTATAACCGCGAGTTACATTGCATGCCTTGAGTAACAAATCAGTGTTTCATGTTACGTCAGAATCATCGTTTATTACAATTAATTGATGACGTCACATAGCCTATCATTCGTATGATATTATGTGGGAACATTAATCATAGCTACCTGTGTAAGTATTTAATCATGGGGATTAATAAGAGCGTATTTAATTTCTTGTCATTATTGTATAAGGTACATGCTTATCTAAAGGCGCATGGTGGTGATGTTGCCCAAACTTCTCAAGACATTGCTGAGTGGAAGTTAAACCACTGATCACACGATGAGATGCCGAGATTGATTTCACAAGGAAAAGCCGAGTTGTAATTAGGCCGAAGCACTTCCTTTAAGTTTGAAGAAATTTCTCTATACGTACGTATATTTGTATCTATCTGATAAATAATTTATGTTCATTCTCACTTGGAACAGCAGTCAATTTAAAACTTAATACTTTCCTTATTCCTTACCTCTGATGTCTGGCAAAATCCCAATAAATTTTTCGCTAACATTGGCTTCAAATTTTAATTTCCTTATGAAAACCCAAATAAAATTATCAGTCTGGGCTGCGTGGACTAGGAACTGTCCTTAGCACTTAGATTATATGTTTGATAAAGTTGTGCCAGGTTTTGACAGGTCCGCAATTACTTACATGACGTGACGTGATACGTGTCTCTTTTTCCTGGCTATCATGTTACTAGATGTCATTTTAGTGAACGAATTGTAATTATACAGTACAGGGCATATTATGAATTGGTGATTTTACAAATTGTACTGCCATTAATTGAACTTAGTTAACAGAAATAAGACGTCGTAAATGTACCAGAACATAAGACTTCATGATGCACATCACATTATGTAAGTTTATAACAGTACAATTGTTAGGACAGTGGAAAGAACACTCCGTCAGGAGAGTTGCTCTCCGTTCCGTCATGGTTGACGAGGGTCTGTGGTATGTCATTACACAGTTTTTAAGTTATTTTGAAAACTAGCATACAATTGTTGGTGTCAGAAGGCAAAAATTCTGACTAAACCGGGGAGTGTCACACCTCAGTTCGTGCGAAAGTTGCTAAATATACAAGTTCACTTATATGAAATAGTCTGAATTTAAGGTTTTTCTTTTCAGGTAACCACAGGCCCACCCTAGGATGCTGGGTTTTTTCGTCGTTCAGGCCCACTTTTTTTTGACCACAGGCCTCTTTTTAGCAAAAACTTGATCACAAAAACAGGCCCATTTGAGACATCGCAGGCCCATTTGAGATTATACAAGCCCATTTGAGACAGCACTGGCCAATTTGTGACAATGTATGCCCACCCCTTCCCCCTTTTTTCCAAAAACTCCTCGGATTTCGAAATTAAAGACAAACTTTCAAAATCCGGAAAAAACTCGTTCTAGGATGCCAGCCACCAGCGCATCCATGAAAGAAAAACCTTATCTGAAATTCTTAAGTAGTCTTGAAATAAAATACAAACTGAAGAAGATAAAGCTGTAGTTTTGTCTTCTACATTCCGACTTTCTTATAAATCTATCTGACATCAAGGCTAGAGCAGTATTTAGAATGCATTGATTTTGAGTCTGCTAGATTGAGTTTTGAAGTTTAATTATAAAGCATTTTATAAAACTCTCATACCATTCCATATATATTAGAATATTAAAATCAAAATATTATTTCACTTCAATAGTTCAACAGTTTATAACTTATATAGTAATTTATTTTGCCCATTCACCAAAAACGCTTACAGTAATATTAATATATTCAAGTATTTATATTCTCATTCTACTGATGTGTCATATTGAATACAATTAGCCAATTATCTATACAGCACGGTGACATACTGCTGGCCCTAAGCCAAATGTAGGCGGTCGAGAGTGACGTCATTATCAGGGCTTAGAATGGGGAATTGACGACGTTCAAACGCCTGTTTTCCACGTGCCACGTTATTTCTCACAAGCATTGTGATATTACACGCGTATACTTAATAACACTGCACTTTTCAGTGGAGAGTAATATTCACAACATTTTCTTTGTCGGTTATATAACAGTGATTGATGTAGACATTCCATGTTATAGTAGTTTTAGTACTACAAAGTTATTCAGTTTTTTGGGAAATGTGCGTTGTTTGAATTATAAAAGCGCAGTCGACATATATTACCACTATACTCTGCGCACGAGAAATAGGCGGGTAGGATGACGTCATAATCATTAATCATAGCTCAATGTAGTGAGTTGATGACGTTGAACCGCCTATTTCTCGCGCGCGGCGTATAGTGGCGGTGCACCATTTACCCACTCGGCTGAAGACGATAAATAGCAAGTTTGCTATTTGAAAGCTCTCGACCTATACAAACTCGTGTGAAAAAACAACCAACGCTGCTTATATTGAAATGAATGTGACGAGAAGGCATTAGGTATAGTATGCTAAACTTAAGTCTATACCGCTCTACAGCATGTCAAATCGATGGTAGTTAAGGAGGGTTTATGTTTAAAGTTTTAATATTACTTGGAGGTTTACCCGAACTCTGTACTCGATATAAACTCCAACATAACCCACATGACAGAGTGCAATGTACTCCAGTCAGTGTAATGGTGTACAAGTCAGTAAATTAGATTAGTGATTACCCTTGGGATTACTTGAATAACACCAATAATTTAACTTGTCAATGCGTAATAGGAGTTGTTCAGGATATCCACGACAGTTATCTAGGTTCATAGATAAAAGCTTACTGGTGTCCCAGAATTGAGAAAATGCATGAATTCTAATCGTAATTGAGTATGATATTCTGTAGTAATTGTACTGTATAGTGAATGCTGAATAATGTATCATGTACTCTTTCGGCCCTAGCCCAACTGCACTTTTCAATTTTGGTCTCGTGGGTCGGTTAAATTGCGACATGTTGTATACACTATGTATACTGCATAATGTACAATGTATAATATCGACTGTGCATATCGGAACAGGATAATGTACAATACATAATGTATAATGTACAATGTATTATGTTTAACGTTTACGCTCCGCAGGGTTTGATATTCGTTGTCGACTTTGCAGATCGGGACAGGATAATGTATAATGTTTATTGTATAATGTATATTGTACAATGTATAATGTATACTCTCCGCAGGGTTTGATATTCGTTGTCGACTGCAGATCGGGACAGGATAATGTATAATGTATATTGATAATGCTTTACACTCCGCAGGTTTGATATTCGTTGTCGACTTTGCAGATCGGGACAGGATAATGTATAATGTTTATTGTATAATGTATATTGTACAATGTATAATGTATACTCTCCGCAGGGTTTGATATTCGTTGTCGACTGTGCAGATCGGGACAGGATAGAGGAAGCCAAGCACGAACTCCACCGCATCATAAACGACAGGGAAATGAGGGACGCCATCATTCTAATATTCGCTAACAAGCAGGATTTACAGGACGCTAAGTGCACTTCTGACACCAGCCGCTTCTTTACTCTGACACCAGTTCACATTGACACCAGTCGCTTCTTTACCTTGACACCAGTTTACTCTGACACCAGTCGCTTCTTTATCTTGACACCAGTTTACATTGACACCAGTCGAGTCGCTACTTTACCTTGACACCAGTTTACATTGACACCAGCCGCTTCTTTATCTTGACACCAGTTTACATTGACACCAGTCGCGTCGCTACTTTACCTTGACACCAGTTTACATTGACACCAGCCGCTTCTTTACCTTGACACCTGTTTACATTGAAACCAGTCGCTCGTTTACTCTGACACCAGCCGCTTCTTTACCTTGACACCAGTCGCTTCTTTACTCTGACACCAGACGCTTCTTTACCTTGACACCTGTTTACATTGACACCATTTGCTCGTTTACACTGACACCAGGCGCTTCTTTACTATGACACCAGTCGCTTCTTTACCTTGACACCAGTTTACATTAACACCATTCGCTCGTTTACTCTGACACCAGTCGCTTCTTTACTCTGACACCAGTTTAAATTGACACCAGTCGCTTCTTTACCTTGGCATCAGTTTACATTGACTCCAATCGCTCGTTTACTCTGAAACCAGTCGCTTCTTTACTCTTACACTAGTGTACTCTGACACCAGTTCACTCTGACACCAGTGGCTTCCTTACTCTGACACCTCTTTATATTTTGTTTGTACCATTTGCCATGACACCAGTTTACCTTGACACCAGTTTACGGTCAACTTCGACACCAGTTCACCTTGACACCATTTTACTTTGACACCAGTTTACCTTGACATCAGTTAACCTTTTCACCAGTTAAATTTGACACCAGTTCACCTTGGCACCAGTTTACCCTGGCACCAGTTTACCTTAACACCACTTGACCTTGACACCAGTTTACTCTGACCTCAGTTCACCATGATGCCTGTTTACGTTGACACCGGTTTACTGGTTTACAAATTTTAGCTTCTCTCTGAACACTTAAGCAGTCGAGAGATGACAGAATTTAATGACCGATCTCACTTTCCAATCCATGGCCATATTAGGCCAACTGAACACACATCAACGACAGATCATTCTCACTATCTTGTGATTTCACACTACTCTTTTCACTGGCTGTAGCACTGTTGTGTAATTACATGTAAGAAAACTATGTGTGATTACATTTATTTAGAAAAAAACATGATCTGCTCAATTCACTGTTGCTTTACATTTTACAACCTGCTCAATTCACTGCTACTTTACGACAACAAAGACAACAACTGTACTGTGATATTCTTTTCATTCCACTTTTGATAATAAATAGACAGAAATGCGTCATCAACTCACCACTGTAGACCATGATAATGACGTCACTCAGCAAGGAGAATGCCATTACTAACGTTGTTATTACTTTATTCACACGACAACATATATGATATGCAATTTATAATGGTCACGTTGCCGCTGCAATGCTTGGAATTCATGCTATGTAACGTAATACAATTCACTTTCATATAATATGATAATCGCACTGACGTATTACGTAATATTTGCGCAATCGCTTTACTTTGTCAGTTTTGTTACTTCATAGTTGACATTTCGGTTTGCAAGAATGGTTTTTCCGTTTAAGGAATAATTGAAAATTTTGCAACTTTCTTAAAATTTTGATCCATGCTGTCTGCACAAATTCAGTCGTTATTTCGCCCAGAAAAGCCGTTATTATGAGCGCGCGTTTGTTGAAATGCTGCGCGCGACGCTTATTACTAGCAAAATAGGGCAATATTAAGAATGTAGCGTGTAGAACTTTGTATACATTCTTGTATTATTTATTGAATTTATTATTTATTCAATTTATTCAATTTTGGGCTGCTTTGATTATCAAAATTAAATTGATAATTAATCAACGGAATTAGTTACATGAATTATCGATGATAATAATGATTCATCACTTCTCATTTGTTATCAGTGATACATCGCATAGGGGTGTGTGCATTGCTATCACATTGTATTCATCCGGTTTGCACGCCGATATGAAGTACAGTTCTTAAGTGACGTCACTTTCATAACTGAAAGTGGAAAATTAATGGCGTTGAACGGCATGTTATTGAAGAGCAATAATAACTACAAGTTGTCGCTTGGTATATATGCTCAGCTTATAATATAGTTAAAAGGAAAATTGGCACAAGTCTAGTTTGTTGTTGTGTGTTGAAAAGCCCGTGTTGACACACAGTTCATCAAATGTTCATGGTAAACAGGTGTTGCCACTTGTACTACAACTGCTATGTGCTTTAGTGTAAGCAAGTTTAACTTATGTAAGAGCCATGAATGAAGGAAACGACATGTCATACACTCAACATTCTGACTTTTAAACTTGGCAGCGCTCGTAATTTGATTACACGGTCCTGATAGGCTAAGGATTCAAATTGTTTGCATTTTGAAATTCAAATGTTAGAATCGACTGTAAGCGTTTACTTAGTTTAACCAGTCATATCAGAACAGTGCTGCAGCCGACTGGAACAAATGATGAATGTAACTTCGTACTATGCACTACTTCCTATACTGCTGTAGTTTCATGACAAAAGAATGAGTATTGAGTTGATATTTTAAAGTTTTATGCGTGAGAATCAGTGGGAATTCTATGTCTCAAGGAGACGATATTACACGAATTTTATGGTACGAGCGCTGCCATGAATTATGAAGCTATATTTTCAGTTTCATTTTACGTATAGGACAGTGCAGTGTATTTGTATTCCATGCGAACCAATCATACAAACAGTATTATTTTACTCCGGCAGTACCTTACCCCCTCTTTTTCAGCTATGAGGCCAAGTGAAATCCAGGAGAAACTCGGATTGTCAAAGATCGCAGACAGAAAATGGTTTGTTTGATTTCCATACTAAAAGCTTGTAGCCAACCCTCGGTACACCGTACAACTAGGCAAATAACACAGATTATACCCCATCCCAAGCTTGTTTAAACGAAATACCGATATGTCTATGAATCATCAAAGTTAAGAGGTAATTTTCCCCCAGGTTCGTTCAGCCTTCCTGTTCTACGACTGGTGACGGCCTCTACGAAGGTCTCAACTGGCTAACTGCCAACGCTAAAGGGTAACGCCCACCACCCACACTTAACACGGACCAATGAAACACTGCATGTCTCCGGCAGAGCTTTTAGTTTTTAATCCAACGAGAGGAGCGGCGCCAGATCATCCAGCCATGATTTGGAAATTACGTAATGATGACAAAGAGAGACAACTACTGTTATCTGCCATGATTATATATGAATATATATTTACTAAAACCCTGGGACCCTATATCTGCAATTATAGTGGTACGTATTCGGTGTTGCTGAGTGGAATTTGTTGAACACAGATTAGTCAATATATTTAATGCTGACACGGTAGCTGTATGGTGTATATTCTTCATTCACTTTTTGTATTGAATTTTATATAGGTTTTCCTGTGCAATTGATTGCTCATCTGGGTCGACTTCGAGTACACTGGGCTTTTCGGTAATTTTCTGTAAAATTATCAGTGTACCGAGCAATTTCATTCCAATTGTTAAAGTCACTGTGTTCCAGTCAACTCATTATCAGTGCTAGAGTAAGATTCGGGCTCATTCGGTCAAACGATGGTGAATTGGGTATTCTGTTTATTAGGAAAAGCCTTATGAGATTTTATTATTTCATGATTGAAGGAACAAGCATTTCATTCTCGTTGGGAAACCAATTTTAGACAGTTGATATATAGCTTTGTGAAAAGGCCTGGTTGAGCTTGGTGCTGGGGTATAGCAGTTCTGTTGCCATCGGATTTGAGGTGGTCAATGTAATTTTCTTTAGAAATGAGTACAATCTGTATCTCTTCTTTGCCCTTGAGTGGAGTTTTGTAGTGTTATAGCAATAATTTATAGGCGATGGCGTACTAGTTTACCCACTACACGCTGTGGCTTGACCAATCGGGGCGCAGTATCTCACGAATCCTGTGCTCTCATTGGTCAAACCTCACTGTGCTGAGAGTAAACTGAAACGTAGCCTATCGGTTAACGATTTGTATGAATCGCGGAGACGTTAGAGGGAATTAATAGATGATTGTATTTTCGTTTTTTTAATCGTATATCGTGGAAAATAAATCATGACATTTTGAGATCGAGAGATATTCATGCCTTTTGACTGTGGAAAACATCTGTAGACTTTCACAGGCAAGTTGAATTATAATCAAGAATCTTAAGATTATAGTGCTACTAGTTTTCCTAGTTTAATACTAGAGTTCTTTCCAGAATAGGAGGATTTGAATTAAGCAGTATCCATTTCTCGTGAAACATATAATCACATAATTTAAACTTTATATGTATGTATATTTACTCCTACGTCTTCCAAACTTAGTGATTTGATTTGATTTAAACTTAACGTCTCTTTAAAGCAAAATCTTGATCTCGTGATTGGGCGCATAGTTTGCTTATTAATGTGAAGAATGAGATTTAGTGGATTTTGCCCCGTGTGAGCTGTTTTACATGTATTTTGATGTGAATTATATTTTATAAACTTCCTCGTACAACTGTTTTTGTGAATTGGTCTTCAAAACAATTGGTCAGGTGTATGGTGTTCCTGGTCGTTTACAGGAAGTGAGACATGTCCAATGACGAACTCCTACGTGCGGCTTTCTCATGCGCTGCGTAATTCTGTCTATAAACACTAACAGCCGTAATACTTATAACAGCCTCACGTGGACGATATTATTATTACGCAGCAAATTAAAAAGCCGCGCACGTTGACGTAGGACCTGTTTTGCGCGCAAAAGCGCGCGTGTTACTGTTCTTCCAACCAGATTGAGATAATACAGTATACACGCGCGCTTGCTCGCGCGCAAAATAGGTCGTGCGAACCATTTCGCTGGTTTAGGTTAGGAGACTCAACGCGTATTGTTAATGGTATCAATAATTTTGACTTGCAAATAATTGTCAATGAAATCTGAACTTGAAAATTGATGTTAGATTTTTAGATTCCAAATTAAAAATTTAAACGCCGTATATTGATTTTAAAAAATGAAAATTTAGAACAGATTATTGGATTACAGAATATAATTTTCAGTTATACTTAGCTGTCGAAAAGTAGGCCTCAACTCTGAACTTAAAATTCTAGATTGTTTGACGCTTCACTAGATAAAATTTAAACTATTATTTAAAAATGAAAAAATAAAAAAAAAAAAAAAAAAAAATTCATCACCATAATATGTTGATGTCCCATAGCCCCTGTTGGGACTTAGATACTGATAGTTTTCCGTCGGGATCAATTATTTTAACTTGGAGTATAATATGAGCCTCGAATATTTTTTGCCCAGTCCTTTTGTTGACCTACTTCTCGACGTATTGCTTTCCAACTATGAGCCGAGCACATCTAAGCTGTAAAATATTAAGATTTAAAATCGTAAAATTTGATCGAATTTAAAACTATTCAATCCATTTTCGATCACACAGTCACATAACAAAACAAAAATTAAATCAAAGAAATTTCCAATATTTCAAAAAAAGAAAACCTTGTGTTTCAATTCCATCACGATAGTTTAATTTACGATGGAGCACAAGATATATAACTGAGGTGTCGCCACCTCTGAGATCGTTGTCTGAAGTTTCCACAAAACCGCCATTTGTACGTGCGTGATACCGATTTAACAGCATATCAACGTACATAAATGGCGCCGCGCGATCGGAAATTTCAGAATGATTCTCATTTCACGAGGTCGCGACATCGCCTAACTATGGTATCTTGATTAAATTGATGAATTCTGAATCCAGCTGTTTGCAATTGCAATGGATCATCCATGAGCGGGTTTAAGATAAGCTATTTCACTGTCTCATTGATAAAGTGTATGAGGTCATCAATCACTCTTTCCTTTATTTCTGGGGTGTCCAGCAGAAGGGCGTGGCGTGCTCCTTCATAAAGTTTGAGCTCTGCCACGTGACTCAGGAAACGGAACGGCTCCACTCCAGCAGGGTCACATACCTGCAATTAAATACTGATATAGTGTTCTGAAATTGACATTGAATAATTACGCCAAGATAGTAGCAATATTAAACGTAAATAAAAATTTCTGGGCTCTGGCAGCCTGGAATCTTGAAATCGAAATTTTCAAACTTTCAGTCTAGCCAGCAGCTCACTTTAGAATGGCTGCCAAGAACGTATTTCCACTTTCCAGGCATGGAAATTCAAATTCAGCAATTATTGTTAAGAAAATGAATTGTTACAAATAAACAGTTTGAAACTCACCAAATCTGCAGTCCCGTGCTGCACCAGACACCGGACTTTGAGTTGAGATAAGTTGGCATGGACTCTCTGTATTGCGTCGAACATGGCTACCGTCAAGCCAGGCTTACTGTTGTAGCGCCAGATCAGAGGGTCTGACTCGTAGGCATCTCTGTGGGTGTGAAATTGTGAACTGGCATAAAATGGCCATTTTGCATAAAATTTAAATAGCGGGTTGGGTTTAGAGGGGCTGGGGAAGGTGGAAAACAAATTGATGGACCCACGGCCGGGTCTGGGGCAGAGCCCCTCAAAGACGAAAAAACCCTAATAATGGGCTTCTAAATTCTAATTTAAAACCTTTCTGTTTCGTCGGCTATCACATCAACAGGATCCAAGGCAAGGGCTCGGCTTGGAATGTAAAAACGTGGAGCAATCCAAGACAGCACTTGAGCAACAGCCCTCAGGGACGGAGTGTTATACTTGCTATGAACCTAGAAAACATTTCCTTGTGGTAAACTGATTACTGATTACTCATTGAATAATTGATGCAACATGTAAGTACTAGTAATAGTATGAAGAAAATGCCAGACAGACAACGTCTGGCAGTGGCAGTGGCAATGAAGCAAAGGTTGTGCTGTTGTTAATCAAATAATCATCGTTGTCGAGTCTCGACAACGAAAGGCCATTCGGTTCTTGGAATTGGAGCTATTCTCGCATTTTGGTTTGACCATTCTTATGCCCCAGTCAAAGCACTGAAACCATATTAGCCCCTAAGAACATACCACAAGTATTAGTATTAGTAATGACTAAAGTACTTACCATAAGACAAGGAGAACTGAGGATTCCCGCTGTGAAGACCTCAGGCTCCTCCAACATACACAGCGTTGCCACCAGTCCGCCCATACTGTGACCAAACACCAGGAAGGGGATGTCACGCGCCACCTCACGCTGCTCCTTCATCAACTCTAACGCGTCACGCGTGTACGTGTCGAAGTGGTCAACGTGAAATCTGTAGCCCTGGCTTTGTCCATGACCTATGGAGGTAGAAATGATGTAGAATTAAACATTGCCCAAGAAATTCGCACTCAAAAAGGCATTTAAAATGCCATAAAGGCATTTTAAAAATTCTTAGAAGAAAAGGCTCATGAAATCACTTCATTCAATGATACAGATTTGCATGAATAACATCGTTTGTTTTACCTATGTGGTCATGTGTTGCGACTGAGAAGCCGTGGTTATTGAGCAGCTCACAGAACCTCTCGTACCTAGGGAGGGAAACTGTTTCAGTATCTCAGAAATAATATCAGGTCTAAAATTCCATACAAATATCGATGATTGAAGTGTAAAATCAAAGTACCTTTGATATGATGATACGATTTGAGGATATGATAATGAACATTCATCCAATACAATATTTTCATGCACCAAGTGGCAAGTATTAAACGGGGAGCTATTGAAGAGCAAAAGGCGGATGTTGGGGGTTCTTAAAGCTTTAAAAGGTGGCAGCAGGTAAAACTACCAGACGTTTTCACCATTAGGACTTCTTATTACCTTTCGCAATGCTCCGCGTAGCCGTGGAGAATATAGATCTGTGCACGAGGGTTTGGTACAGGCCACTGTCTGGTAAAGAGGAGGGTCCCTGTCTCCTGGCGTCCTGGGAGTCCGTCTACCTCAGTAGTCTGCAGTAACTTCTGAAGAGTGAGGGGGGTATTAGCTACTCCGTACCTGAAACCAGAACATCTTTCTAGCGAATAAAGAATTTAACTTGACGTAAAGAAAAAATGAAATTGATTGAACAATATATGATTAAACAAAAAATTTGAACCAACAGATACAGTGGATACTGATGAAAACTGATGAAAACTGAAAAAGTGACGAGGCAGGAGGTTTTAACCGACACTGTACAGTGTACAGCATTATAAAAATCAAAAGACCATCAAGGATATATATTCAGGGTCACGTATGGTGGCCCTCAATTTGAGGACCACAATTTTAGCTGCCAGTGCATGTCGTTAACCCCTGCCTGCCAAGATACAGCAGGTAACATAGTAAGGAGTAGCGTACGAGCCTTACTGGAGGGCTGAAGGACGAACTTAATGTTCTTCTTCGAATCTTCAGCAGCAGAGGTATTGCCGGTAGCTGTAGTATCACCGGTAGCTGTGGTATCACCGATAGCTGTGATATTGCCGGTAGCTGTGGTATCACCGGCAGTTGTGGTATCACCGATAGCTGTGGTATCACCAGTCATGGTATCGCCGGTCATGGTATCACCTGCGTTGGTATCACTTGCCATGGGACCTAATTGAACAGATGTAATTAGTAAGTACAGGTTTAATAAAGTAGAGGGAGAAATGACATCGCGTTGAATCAAAAAATACATACAGAAAAACCAAATGTTTTGTATCCAATTCCAATCGTACGTGGAATTTGAGGTGATGGAATCGGTTCAGGGCAAGGGAAGAATAACCTTTACCTCTGAAAAACACAGCAAGAACAAACGCGTAGAAGGCACAGCAATAGTAAATAAGTTAATAGAGCTCCACACAATGAGAACTCATTCATGGGCATTTCCCGATAAGGAATAATAACTCGGCTATTGGTTTATATGCAGTTGAGATGACGTCATGATCAGAGATCAAAGTAGGAAATTAATGGCGTTGCTGAGGGATAAAGGAGCGAGTGGCTATGGTACAGCAAAACATTCTATTAAAAAGGGAGCACCTCATCGAACTGTTGAGGTAAACTACAGTACCGAGGGCCAGAGGAGCATTGTTTAATCAACAGAGGACTTGTAACAGATGGCCTGAGCTAGAAACAATATTATACCATCTTATGATGTCAAAACCATAGAAATTACTAACTCAGTACATATATCAGGCAAAAACGCAGTAACTCAGCGTCAACAGAATATGTACCAGTCCCCAGTAGGTTGTACAGAGAATTACGTACGCACAGCAAAGATCTCAAGCACAGTTTTGAAAAGCAGAGTAATTGCACATGTACACACATCACACAACTTGCTATAAGCTTTCGCTTTTAAAGATCTAAGTAAGTAAGTTCTGCTCTTCTCTGACTTAATCTGCACAATGCATCATCTAATGACCAGGATTGAAATCTTTCTGCGGAATTTGGAGACTGGGAAGTTGGCATATGAGATATGAAAATATGTGTCCGATAATGAAGATTGAAGAAATTGCAGATCATACTATTGCAGCAGCACTGATTCGCTGAAGAGTTGCACATGAATTAAAAAGTAGAGAAAGCCTGCCATTCTTTTCTTGCAAATCTATTGATCTAGAAAGCTGAAATAAGTCCCAACTGTATTCCAGTAATTAAATGTCGTGTAGATGTGAATTGGATATAATATGTATACTATTTACAATAATCTTTCAACATAAAATATTTAGTAAAGAGCATCACACAAACAATTATAAAATCGAATAGAATAAAAATTTAATGTAAAATCAAAAATAATTATTTAATTTCCTGAAATTTGTTGACTCTATATATAATTGCAATCCATTCAATATGGATAATTATAACCACAAACCCTACATCATCATATTATCATTCAACTTGTTCAACTGTCAAAGAAGCCTAAATCAAAATTAGACATTCAATTTCGACTTCCAGCGATAATCGGTGAGGGCAATAAGGTAGCGAAAAGAACAAAACCTCTAAACCTATATCTTAATTAATAAATAACCCTTATCTGGTCGATAAAATTTAGGGGTTTCAAGCTAGCTGTGACTGATAGAAAAGAAAAACCTAGAAAAGAAAATTTAAGACTTGCTTCCTTGTCATTCGATTCCAGGATTTTTGGGAAAGCAGTCGGCTCGATAAAATCTCACTGTTTTAAAGTTTAGCACTCAGAAATGGCTCGTGTTACCATCACAAATTTCAAATCTCTGCCGGCGTCACGTACCCGTCTAACATTATCTAAATAGTAGAACAATAATTCAAGTTCCCATGAGACGAACCACTGGTGGCAGGAAACTTGGGTTTAACTGATTCACAAACACAAAAGCAATAATAAAGGCTGCAAAACAAGGAAAATAGGCGGTTTGACGTCGTAAAGTGGCCGGTCATGTGGTAATACGTAATACAAACGTCAATTCCAGAATCTTACCTTATGTGTGCAGCCTTAATAATGCTGAAACATTTTAAATAAGTATTACTTGATGGAAACAGTTAGTTTTTCTGGAGCTGTTCTGGCTTTGGAATGCAGGAATTCCCGGCCGGTGGTCTCCCAGTCGAATATGGTGAAGGTCATGGGCGTGGTGTTGCGGCGAGGGGAAAGGACGGGTTTGGAGTGGGGGTGTGGTCGGACGGGGGATGTACGGGCTCGTTTTCCTGTGGAGTGGTAGGGGGTCAGGGAAGGGAATAGGAGGGAGAGGGGAGTTGAGTGAGGTGAAAAGCTAGAAATCATTCGAAATTCGAATTTTTAGGAAATTATTGATTTGAAACTAAATGATGTTAGAGCCGTGGTAGACAGACGACAGACGTCCGAGAAATTGAGAGATAAAGAGTAGAAGATGTACAACAAACCTGGTTGTTTAGACTTCTGATTTTCGTGAGGCTTGTTGAACTCCCTTCGTCCGAATTTAATGGAATCTTTTATCCGAACGAGTTGTGGTGCGAATAATCTAAAGGAAAACATTGAATGTTATCCCAAAAGGGTGAAACTTCCATACTCAAATCCTTGGGCCTTGAAATATATTGAAAAGTTGAGCGAAAATGTTGCTGTTTTGTTCAAACAATTAACGTGGACGAAGATTTTGTCTGACCGGATGGAGAAAGGGCAAAGTGCGTCCAATTCCAAATGTGGAACGTTGCGCCGCGTAGGGTAACATCCTACGATTCATAACTTACTTTCTGGCAGCACATATCTCGTGGTAGGTAACGCTCTGTCTGTCCAGTAACTTGAGGGAGTGTACGTTGTGTATCACGTACAACCTGTACCATTCCTCCTGCGCTATCGGGTTCCCAAACAGATCTGAAATATTTTAATTCAAGTCCCGTTCTTAATGATGTAGACACCGCTGCTAATAAGGTACCCCTGTTAAGTACACCTGTTAAGTTGCCGGTGTTAGTTGTTAATGAGGTTCCGTTGTTAATAAGGTAACCGATGGGTAGATATACCGCCGAATTTGCAACAACTCAGATCGGACGAAACGTAACTTAATAACTTAAGCCATCCATGGACGACCTAAGAAAGAGATACCATACTTTAGAATCCCGAAATCAGCCATTTTCTGTCTGTTAAGGGGGTTAAAATTGCGTTTTTCGGCTAAAAAATTGCCTTTCACGCCCCTTATTGGGCGTATATGTCTCATGGGTGGTCAAATAGAAGTGTATCTGGTCATAAATTATGCACCTGAAACCACTGAACCAATGATATTCGTCAGTTTTCCTTTGATTTCCTGTAAAATCCAAAAACCCTATTTTTTACCTCTCAAAACAGTGATCCATGCCGGTATTCATTTCTGAGGCACCCAAGATCCGAAATCGAAAAGCTTGACCGATTGAGCTGAAAATTTGCACGCCATCGGTTAACTTTTTTCTCACGCGCGCGGCGCGGCGTGAAAAATGTTACGGTCACTATTACGATTTCAAGTTTGGATAACAAGTTCGTTGATGTCATTTTGCGCGTGACATAAAGTTCTCTCGCATTCGAGATAGGTGCTAGCCAGCGACTTGTATCATTGAATCATATCATTCATTATATCACTCAACCTTGTTCGGGTATGATGAGATTAATTGTTAGTGTGAGTGTAACTGTTTTAACTTCATTTAACTGTATCATGTTTACAGTTACATACAAAGTCAACGGGAAATGACTGCTGTGGGATGTACTCTGATCAGATGTAGATATTCTAAACCATTGTAATGCATTCTGATTTCAGATTGGTAATTCGATTTAAACTTTTATTATGGGCTGATCAACTCAATGAAATTTGTGTTGTAGACTATAACTCTTGAACGGCCCATAAATACGCTTATAAATCCAATGTCTCATCTATAAAGGTGTATGGGTATACTACAAACATAACTTTAAATGGCGACAGGCGAAAATTCTTAACATTTGCATATGCCCCAAGCCTCTTGTCCTGCCAGAACTTGCTGTAAACAGCAGTCCAAGACCAGGCAAGACCTGTCCACAGTCTGCAATCTGCTGCATGCCTGTTCAGATCATATGGACGAGGGTACCGTGTGTCAGGCGAGCTTACTACTTTACTAAGTGGATATATGGGGTGCATGGAAAATGCCGTGAATCGTTGTAGCTTGTAGTGCTCCACTATTTCAGCACAAAAGAAAAAAAACGCAGTATTAGGAATACCTACAAGATGGGAAAGTTGATTTTTTGAGGCATAATCATTTATTTCCCGCCTCATTGTGTCGTAGTGTTCTAGCCGAAATAAGCTGAAAAAACCAAATAGAAATTTTCGGAAAAATGGACGAATCCAAGCGCCCTAAAAGTTGGTTATTCTGATTCGTCTCGACGACACGAACTCATTGGTAGCATTCTTTAGCTTGCCGAACGTTAAATGAAGCTCTGTGAGCCATATCTGTCTTCTGGCCGAAATGTGCTGAAAACACCAAATAGAAAATTTCGGAAAAAATGGACAAATCCAAGCGCCCTAAACGTTGGTTCTTCTGATTCGTCTCACCTTTTGTCCGCTCACCTTACGTTCGACTTAGAGAGTTTTCGCATATTTAGAATTGCTGAGGTTTTTAGTTTTTGAAGAAAGTTTCTTGAGATCTTACATTAAACCTGAGCGGGTACCAACTGCGTATTCAAGTTTTGGCTTGTGACAAGGTCACGTGGTTTCTGCTCCTCACGTGACGACTCACGACACCACACGTGGGAAAGAAAACCAAGTTACGTGCAATACGTCAATGTGTGATTAGTCTATATAAATATTTCATTCTACATAAATATTTTATTGATTTTCTGTTGTAAAGAATTTTTTTCGACGATTTATTTTTCACTCATACATGACAATAATTGACGTCGTTCTCTTTTGTTTCTGACCCATGGTCAAGTATTTCGAAAATTTGATTGTTGACTGTTGAGCGAGCGTCTGTGAGTTAAATAAGCACAGTTAGGAAGTGAGACCATGAAAATCGTTCTACTATGGTTACAAACAATCATCGTCCGTGCAACCTACCTTACCGATAGCTTCAAGACGGGGTTCATTAACAAAGATATTAAAAAGTCTTTTGACTCCCTTGAAGTGTTGGAATGTTCGTTTGTTGTTGTACGGGGCTACATCAAGGAACGATGTCTGTTGGGCAATGGTAACTGGTACTTCAAGTGTCCTTTCTCTCATCATTTCTACGTAGTTACTTACATTGATTGGAGGGATATTGCCTACTCCTTCACCTGCCCAGGAGACCCCTCCTTTTACCAGTCATGTGGACATGACGAGTGGGCATCCAGTAACATTGTCATCCACCCAGGAGAGGGGGTTTGTGGGGACATACTGTGTCACAAGCTACCAGGGGCAGGGACGTGGCTTGATGGTTCGAACATTACTTTAGATCAAGGTGAAACTCTATTCAGATGTGATGGACGAGTTGACTGCCTGAACACTTTGGATGGTATTGCAGTGGATGAAAGACTGTGTTCTCATCACATTGGAGTAGAAAGTACGGTTCATTGTGGACCATGTCCTGGAATGGAAAACGGTCAGAGGGTTCCCAAAACATCATTATGTGACAGGATCTGTGATTGTGAAGATTGTTATGATGAGGCAAGATGTAGCGACGGCAACCACACAATTTTCGGAATGATCTGCAGGGTTGGGCAATATTCTCTTATCCGAAGGAATTGTCGTGGTCCATATGAGTATATTCCACCTTTCAGGATTTGTGATAGGTTACCTCATTGTGCGAACAGACGAGATGAACTGGAATGCGATCCTGATGACACCTGTGAAAGTTTCTTGAATACTTTTTCTCGACGTTTACATCCTCAAAGCAAGTGCTCCCCTCCAAACAAATCAAAGAGACATGTGGCGTTTCAGGTTTGTTCTGATAATCGAGATCAAATGAACTGCACAAATTCTCCGATAAGTCCTCTCATTTGCAATGTAGATGGGTACCCGACAACCATTTCTGAGTACGTAATATGTGAGGATAAAAACGTGTGTGACGACAATATTGACACCAAATGTGTGTCTTTCAGCAATTTCTGTGAAGTACACAAGCATCAGCTGTGTGATGGAACGAGTGACTGTGCAGACAGTACCGACGAAACGGCGTCAATATGCGATAGTGTAACTGTACCTTATACAACTTGTGTCAGGAGATTTTCATACACCAAGCTTGATATGCCCATTCCAGTGTCCTGGGTGATGGATGGGATATGGGACTGTATGGATGGGTTTGATGAAGAATCAAATACATGGTTGAGGGATTGTGGTACTGGTGATAAAGCTATCTATTCCTACAAGAAACAAGAATCCTGCAATAATATACCCTCCTTGAAGTGTCCACAGTCTGATAACTATCTCTTCGTTGACAATTTGTGTGCAGATTTTTCAAATTGTGATCGGGTTTTATGTAAAAGGTCAAGATGGCAATATAAGATTTCCGGCCAAATTGGCACATCAACATTTTCCAGGCGGGTATTCTTTTGCCACCCTGGACTCGGAAGTCTAGAGCGCTCCATTGGAGCATGTGTTAAGAGTGTTCTGATGAAGGAACCAACAGTTTATGGTGTACAGATTCTGCCATCATTCTCAGTCCTGAATATGCCGGTCAAATTAATTGTTATAGCGTTTATGGGGAACTTTATTTGCATCTTGCATGTAAAAAGCTTTGTAGCCATTATATTGAATGCCCGATTAACTTGAAGCCCTTGAACCAGACATCTTGCAATCTGAACAAGTTCAGGGTCCTGACTATAACAGGAAACAAGGAGTTGTCTGTGGCTTTCAAAAACCGTGGCAGATCTTTTGGACAAAGTGTCTTTGAGTGTGATAATGGTTGGTGCATCCCATATGAGGAAGTGTGTGATTTAAATGATGACTGTGGGGATTCTTCTGATGAAGATAACTGCTTCAATAACTTCAAGTGTCTGGACTCCGGTGAGTATATAGCTAAGGGTAAAAAGTGTGACGGGGAATTCGACTGTTTGGACTACAGTGACGAGTGCAATACTGATTGTGACAACCAGGTCAAGATATTTGTAAACAATGCAATGTTCGTTCTAGCATTAGTATTTGGCATTATCTCGACACTTTGCAATTTTTGCGTCATATACAGGGGCGTGAAGAAGTATTCCTCTCTGAAAACAGCCACAGCAATGACAAATGAATTGTTCGTGCTTGTGGTGTCATCTGGTGACCTATTGCAAGGTGTTTTCATCCTGTTAGTTGCGTTCTCAGACAAATATCTCAACAAGAGCACCTGTAGAACTCAGTTTGAGTGGGTGACTAGTCACTTATGTACAGGGTTGGGAGTAATTTCAACTCTGGGATCTCTTGTTTCTCTGTACTCCATGACTGTTCTTAGTGTATACCGGGCAAAGGGTGCTAGATCAATGAACAAACCACGGGAGTCTCTTACCAAGAGGAACAAGACAGCTATTCTAGTTTGTATTGGTGCAATATACATTGTTGCAGCTGTGATATCTTTTATTCCGCTCGCTCCTCATTTTGAGTCATATTTTGTCCACTCCATAAAATACGACAATAACCCTTTATTTGTTGGAATTCTGGATAAAGAGCACCTCTCTTTGGTGATTGAAGCTTACTATGGGAGAATGTCAAAACATGGATTTTCTTGGAACTCTATTGGCAACTTAGTGAATGATATGTTCATCAATGTAAACGTTTTTGGAAAGAAGATAGGCTTCTATGGAAGTAATGGTTTTTGTCTGTTCAATTACTTCATAGAATCTGGAAATCCTCAAATTTGGTTTTTGGGTACAGTCCTGACTAGTAACGTAGTTTGTGTGGTCATAATAACAATCAGTTCTGCTTTCCTTACTATTATAACGGTCAAAAGTTCCAATTTAGCTGGTCAAAACAACAAATTCGTGGTAGCAAGGAATAAGAAAATCCAACGGAAGTTAACAACCTTAATCGTAACAGATGTTATTTCGTGGGCGTCTTTCTTCCTAGTATGGCTTATTCACATTCTGGACCTGTCTAACACTTCCGGTTGGTATTCTCTCTTTAGTGTCATAATTCTGCCTGCAAACTCTATCATCAATCCGCTGCTAATACTTGAAGAGGACATTCTGAGGAGCTTTCAAAGGCTTCAGTCTCTGCCTGGTAACGTTTACCAGGAATAAACTTGGAGTGTCGCCTCAAATGGACCGGGGTGCTGTGGATGAAATTGAAATGCAGAGAATAGGTACGTAAAAGCATTTATTGACATTTTTGTCCGGTAAATCAATCCATCCATCCAAATATCTTGATATCAACCACCACATCAGGTCACTGATGATTTTTCCTAAAAACACGTAACTCTATAAATCGTCAATCTCAATAGCTGAACTGATTTTCTACATTTTATTCAACAAACATACAGTTTGGATCGGCACTATAATCATACAGCTAAAACTGCAAATGATGATCTGTAGTACCCCAAAACGGAAGTTTGTGCCTGTGTTGGACTTTATGCTTTTATGCTGTTCTACAGACTACAGAGGGCCATTCATTTAGGTATTCATTCATTGCTTTGTCTGAGGTTTCATTGCTTTTCTGAAGTTTTCATTTCTTTGTCTGACGTTTCATGTCAAGGTAGTTGATTGCGCGTTTATCAAAACACTTTAATTAATTTTGACCACGCTTAATTTCAAGCTCGATTGGAAAGCGAGTACTATTCTTGTTTTTATTATAAACAAAACTTTACATAGCTGAAAATCGAGTCTTTGCTAGCATCATGGCAATACATATGTCTAGGTCGACTGCTTGCTATTCATTTGACTTTTCATGAGTTTTATCATTACAATTTTAACTTTTCTATTATAATATGCAGTGTAGAGCCAGAGATACGAGATTATAATCATCATTATTACTTTTAAGAAGTGGTTCTGACATGCATGCTGCGAGGTAGCATTATCATTGTTTTGGAATTCATTTTAGTATATAATTCATGATATAAGACACTGGAGTTTTAATAAAGTCTGCAGTCTAAAGTGTGGATGAATGAAATTTTACACTGAACTCATCATGATATTACTTCTTTACTAGATTAAAAGTTCTGTAATCTAGAAATCTTTATTGTAGCATTTTCTTGAATAGCCCAACACGATTGTCTGATTTGGTATCATGGCATGGTATACACATTATTCTATACTTACATAGTTATTCCAAGGGATAAAAGGTCATTTTCATCACGGTTAAATTCGGGGAGTATGCTTTGAATAATCACGTTGCCATAGCAACAGTTTCTCATATAAATACTGAAGTATAGTTATTGGCATGAGACTCCATGCCTGTAGATGTATTGAAAATGTAGGTCACCCAGAGTTCATTGGAATACTTTCATGCAACCAACAAAGAAATAAAATGTCATAGGTCAGGGTCTATGTATTTTTTACAAGTCCCACGCAATAAATCAAGAGGTGTTAATCAGCTCTCAAGTACGTACTTACTGAGGGTGTGCAAGCTGAGCATAAGGTACTTACTGAGGGTGTGCAAGGCGAGCATTAGGTACTTACTGAGGGTGTAGAAGCTGCGCATTAGGCACTTACTGAGGGTGTGCAAGCTGAGCAATAGTTACTTACTGAGGGTGTGCAAGCTGAGCATTAGGTACTTACTGAGGGTGTGCAAGCTGAGCATTAGGTACTTACTGAGGGTGTACAAGCTGAGAATAAGGTACTTACTGAGGGTGTGCAAGCTGAGCATTAGGTACTTACTGAGGGTGTGCAAGCTGAGCATTAGGTACTTACTGAGGGTGTGCAAGCTGAGAATAAGGTACTTACTGAGGGTGTACAAGCTGAGCTTTAGGTACTTACTGAGGGTGTGCAAGCTGAGCATGTTCTTGAGCTCATTGACAGTATCTTGAGAACACGTCAGTTGGTTAGCGTGCAGCATCAGAATCTGAAATACATTTTACTAACTGTCACTGTTAAATGGGGAATCAGAATTTGTGTTCCAGAGACCTGAAAAAAGATTTGATTTATGTTCCAGAGAATCGTCAAAAGATTTGATTTTTACTAACTGACTGATAGGAAATAATTTTCCAAATATTCTTTGAAATGATAGGAAATAAAAAGGATGCTAATTTGAGCTCGGACACTACTATTCAGCAAATTTCACGTATTTTGACTGCCTTGGTCTGACTTCGAGTATATAGTTACAAGAACTACTGCTTTTCAGTTTTCGGAAATTCTACGATACGCCCAGTCCTTTTTTCAAATTTCCAGATTCTTATTGGTCACGGGTAAAATTGTAAAATTATAATTTCGAGTTGAATAAGAAATAAGAATTTAAATTAAGATAACAGGTACAGTATTGATGGAGTACCTGTAAGCATGAGAGGTGTTTGAGAGCCCCAGCAATGCTGACTATCATGTTCTGTTGGAGGTACAGCTCCGTAATCTGATAGTTATTCTTCAGGAAGTCTACCTTGTAAATCTGAGGCAGGTAACATTCTGCTGTTAAATATCAGGAGCAAATTGAGGCAAGAGCCAAGAAGAAGGTAGTACAAATAGAGAAAATTTAGGCAAATCATAGGAACATGTCAGGGGCTGGGCCAGAGACATAGTGAATTGTATACTTCAATTTGAGAGAAGATTGCAAGTGGCCACTAGCCAGATGCAACTATCATAGTTATGTTGAAATGCCAAACTAAACTATTAGGTACATTGATACCATGTTGAACTATTGTCTAACTAACAATAATCACTCAGGTTTAAACTGTTACCCCAGATTACGTACCTTGTTGGCATTGAGCCAGAGCACATGTAGTGCCTTGTACTCGTGTAGAGAGGGAATCTCCACATAGCGGGAATTAGCCAGGTACAACTCCACTACGTCAGTGTTACGTCGGATGCCTTGCCGTGTTAACTGCTTCTCTATATCCTGGGTCAAGGTGAAGCGTAGTGTCGTGAGTTATCCGAATTTGATTGAGTAGAAAATAACTTACAATTCAAGAAAAAGTACGGAATGATAACATAATTTTTATCTGTTTCAACAGCACAGGAATAATGCAATTTAATTCCAAAGTGTGCTATAAACAGCTTGAAAAAGGCTTAATCTTTCACTTATAGGTACCTTCTCCACAAGTTGTGCATTGTTCTCCTTTCCTCTTCCAAATCCAACTTTAGTCGTGGAAGCTCCCTCAGATTCCTTGACAAACTTCTGTGACTTCGGTTTACTCTGAGGCGACGACTTGGACATAGTTTATTAGAATCTAACAAATGAGAGAAATACAACGCGAGAAGTAAAGATGAAAAATCAACAAATTTAATATCAGGCAACCAGGCATTGTACCATCATGTGCCCCTCACAGGAGGGCAAATCACAGGATTAATTAGCGAATCATACCCTTATACTGTACCCTAATTACGTAGCAATATTATATTATCATTCATGATAAGATGATACAATGGTGTACCTATGGTGACAGCCATCTAGATAATGATATGTACTGTACGATCATAATTAAATGATATGCACCATCATTTGCACACGTCATGATCATTGATCAAACTCATTGACCGATAACTGTGATTGGCCCATACGCAACAGATGATGGCAGCAAATACCCAACAGAGGTATCAATCATTCTAATTACTCAATTAATCAGTGATCCAATAAACAATGATTACTGTAGGGAGAACTACTGTCCAACATTTCGTATTTCAATTTATTACACGCCTTACTTTACACATCGTCAGCGAGCAAATCCATTGCATTTTGTCACTTTCAATAAAGGTGTGAACAGTTAGACGTATACTGTCCAGTGTCCAATGTCCATACACTAATTGCTAGTCAGTCACAGCCCAGAAAGCCTTCACATGAACTACCGGGCAAATGGCAATATGTCATGTGTAAAGTGTATACTGAACAATAGGAAATGTATTGTGTATGATATACAGTGTACACCCGGTATATTAGTACATTGTATGTAAATATCAATGGGTGTGAGAAGAACGTATATGAATCCTACAAAATGAAATCAGATAGAAACTGATACCTGTTTTCTGAGGATCCCAGACACGGTCCCTTCCATCTCCCCTGCTAACAGAAGATTCAACGTAAGCAAAGTCCAGCACAGCTATATTCGATAAATTGTTAAATTACGTTATGATAAATAAACTATTCATAAAACATCCTGATCAATATAATCCAGCATAATAAGTAGTAAGTTACACGTCATGCCCACTCATGCAAGAGATTTTACATTGTGTAATGCATTGCATGCTGTCACCGTTCACAGTTAAAAAAACACGAATTTTGCTCAATTTACTTGCACTAAGCAGGTCCCAGTGACCTCCGATCATTGCAAAACATGATCTGTCCTCTGTAATCAGCCCAATACTCATGGTACTAGTACTATCTTAGTGGTGTCAAGACCTCAATATTTCAGATTAACCTCGGTGTATTCTAAATGCCATTCTAAATGCGAGTTGTGACACCTATCATGTGCTAAACAAACACAGTGCTATCGATGTTACACATTTCATTGAAGACAGCAGAGTTAGACTGTAATATAAGAAGAAGTCACGGAAATGTTTACTCAATCAAGTTAGCAGCTTGATAGTAATAACTAATCTAACACAGCAGGAGATTTCAGAAACACCATGGTTGTCATGGCAACGGTAACATCACTGTAACATCACCAGAAATTGCCATGGTTACAGTCTACCTAATGTATCCACTATCTGTATTTTAGAATAAACGATTCACTTACATACACCATTTACCTAAAATCTATGTATGCCCAAGGTTTGAGTATCTTCAAAAAATATGAATATGTGGAACAAAATTTAGGGATTTTAAGAAACAAAAAAACAACAACAAAAAAGCATAATTTTGTTTTCAGTCCCCAGAATTATTGTCCCACATAAATATGTAATTATGTACATTATTAGGTAAACTAGAAATGAGCATTAATGGATACTTATCATTCACATAGCATTAGTGCGATGGCAGTTTGATGATACCCATGAGAGGTTCGCCCTAGTGCTGCCACAGTGTAACCAGATACCCCTATGTTATGTGTACTGGTTACTAAGACATGCCTGTTATTAGGGACACCTTCTTGAGTGGGAGCATGTAAACTGATATTTAAATTGCACCCTCTTTTGGATTTGCAATAACACCAGAACAGATCATTTGTAGGATGACTGGTTAAAAGGGGACAAGTGTACAACTTTGAAATGCATACAGACCTGAAAGGTGTTTCATGTCAATAATACATTGACAATAATTGTTAAATTCTAATCTACTGCTTAGGCATCACATTACCATTCCAAGATATCAAATTGTGCAGGAAGATCCAATGGGATAGTAGACTCCAATGCCAGCCTTAGATTTGAAGATTATCAGCCTAATCATTCTGCTTTGTACAATAAACAGCCTAATCAATCTTAAAAAAAATAATGCCCTTTTTTCATGAGATGAGCTATAATTGAACTCTTATTAGAAGATTAGATTAACTTTGATATGGAGCAATTTCTACTTTGCTAATCTAAGCAGATCTGTTATGGATGTCTATCAGATCCATCGACATCTTTATTCAATGGGTTGATAATGCATGACTAAAATGGCAGTATAATCTAGCTCATGAAAGCATGAAAGCTTGGTTTGAGATCTAAGGCTTCCTTATTATGTCAAAAATCAAGAACTATGAAAATTAGCACTTAAAACCTGACTGTTTAAAATTTTTCAAGTAAATCTACAGCTTGCAGAGTAACAATTTCTCAGATACGCTTTAAACTGGCCAGGAACAGCCTCAGAAATTATGCCTAAAGAAAAAAATCAATGTGTATTAAAGCTCTTGAATAGGTAGTTTGAAGCACTGAAGTGGTTGGAGATAATTCATTCCTGTGTGTTTATGTAGACATGCATTGCTAGGTATTGGACATACAAGTATTTTACAAGCATTTGTTTTTGATGAAATGTCTGTAAAAGGTACAGGGCCAGCATAGATGCCAGTTGATTGAATGACATCTGACATTTTAAGTGCTTGAACAAGGATTACAAGGATTACAAGGATTACAAATTAATACTTTTTATTACATTGTAATGTCAAAAGAATAAATATATCTAATATCCTAGTCTATAACTGTAGATATCATGTTCAGATTTCCAGCTGATCTGTCATAATTTGGCTGCATAATCGTTAGCTAGCTCTTCATGCTATGGTGGCGCGCTGTGGTGTGGCAGTTGCTATAGAGACGCTGATGTTAATCTCGATTTATATTCACTCAGTTCGCGAACATTACTCACCTGTAGAGTTAAGTGACTCTTGAAACTTTTTACGGCGCTTGAAGCAAATAGTTATGAAACGTGCAAGAGTCTGAAAAAAGTGTGCATTTTCTTCCACAGTTACACCTCCTTCTTCCTTAATGACCGGGAGCAAATGGATTGTGTTGGTGATTGAAGTTATGTTTGATTGACGAGCAGTGGATAATTTTTGTGATGTGATGGATCTGTTGGTTGCGTAGAGATCGCATTCATTCAAAAGATGATGTTCATTTTCAATGATATCACTGCCTAGACAGAGTTTACACCAGGGGCAGATTCTTTTATCCTTTGGTACATTTCTGTATCTGCCTCGTTCAATTTCTAAGTGATGTGCACTAATTCTGAGTCTAGTTAGGTTATGTCTATCTTTGCAGTTATCAACAAGATCAAGGTAGGGTTCCTTCATAAAAGATAATTTAAAACTCCTATAGTAAGATAGTTTGGTGGAAATATTAATGTTGCTTTCCCAGACATCTCTGAAATGCTTTTTGAAGGATTTGATAATGTGTATTATTGAAAACCGTTCACTTGGGAGAGGCTGGAGCTTTTGAGCTGGTAGAATTTTCCTTATCCCACGATGAATTATGAAGCTGTTTTGTGTACTGTTTGTGATTGATGTGTTTCTTGTGGATGGATTCGTTGAAATGGTTTGTTCTTGATGAGGGTGATGTATGATGTTACATGATCAGCAGAGTAGCATGTGTCAGTTTTAAGAATCGATTCAATACTGCTAAACCAATCTAGTTTGAGACGTTTGAACATGAGCTAATGTAAAGAATAAGGCACATGTATAATACATGGGTCAAGCAAATGGATTTGGAGGATCAATCAACTACATAAGAATGACTGGTGTGTTTTACTGGTCCCAAATGAGTTGATCATGGTTGAATAAGCAATATTACAGGTTTTCTTTTCCATACTAGCTAAAAGATTTTCTGTGTGAAACACCTCAGTTAATAATAATAATAATATAATGATTTTACTATAAAGTAACTCGATTAACTCTATTAAAATAAGCTAATAAACTTCATCATTCGTTTCCACACCTTATATCCAAGGTGTCCAAAATAGAATAAAAATTCCACAATCTAATACTTCACTATTATTTCATACCTTCACAAGGTACCCCCAGTCTAAAGTCAGAATTGTGAAAATAGAAATAAAGATGAACATAATAAGTTAATTGACCCTGCTTGAATTAAAAAGTGGTACAATAATAAATAAATGACTGAAATAAATAATTGAGCCATAGTTAGAATCCAAAATGCTAATAAGCAAAACCAGTGAAAATAACAAAACTGATTTTATCATAAATACCTAAAAAAACTACTGTCAATAAACAAATATAAAGACACCTGCTAACTATGCAATAGTACTTGGTCTGCTATAGGTGTTAATACCTTTTCTCTTTGCAATATATTTGTTTTCCATCAAAAAGTTATTAAACTTCGATTTATTTTCTAGATAACCAACTCCTTCAATCTTGTCTAATATAAGATTTGAAACTTGCCAATAGTTGTCAGCATTTTCATGTAAACATTCATTCTTGAAAACTTCCAAATTACTCTTAAATGCATTCACATCATTTGAAGACTTAACATAGTTTGGTAGCTTATTCCAGTAATTACGAACCCTTTCAGGCAGAAAATGAGCTCTTAATTTGCAAATATCAGAAACACTAGATTTAACACTTTTATGTAAAATGTTCTTTCCTGACCTACCAAGTCTAAATATATTTTCACCATATTGAACTTTATCATTTAATATTTTATATGTTTCAATAAGGTCACCTCTTAATCTCCTTTCACCTAATGTTGTAAGATTAAGCTTCTTCAAACGCTCACTATATGGTAAAAGTCCAATATCATCAACTAATCTTGTAAATCTACGCTGTACAGATTCAAGCTCTAAAATAGTTGACCAGTTTCCATGGCAAATACTTGTGTTCCAAATTTGAACACAATACTCTAACTTTGGTCTTATCATTGTTTTATAGATACGATTTAAAATAGCTGGATCACGAGTAAGCATGTTTCTAGTTACCCAAGCAATCATTTTATTAGCATCTTTAATACAAGAGTTAATGTTGTCTTTCCATTTTAATTGGTTATTCACAACAATTCCAAGATCTTTCTCAGATTGCACACTATCTAAAACAATTTCATCTATTCTATATTCATTCAAGGGAGTTATTATTATAATCAAATGCATGACTTTGCATTTCTTAGTATTAAACTTAAGAAGCCACAAAGATTCCCAGTTTTCAAGTGATTTAAGATCAATGTCAACAGTTTCTTGGTTATCACTGCTTGCATTTACAATTAACTTCAAGTCATCAGCAAATAACTTTGTTAGATTATTGATAATGTCAGGAAGATCATTAATATATAGAATAAATAACAAGGGACCCAAGACTGAGCCCTGAGGCACTCCAGATAGTACTTTTCTTAAAGATGAATAGTTTCCCCTAACACAAGTACGTAAAGTTCGTTCACTTAGGAAGTCCTTTAAAATAGATAGTGTTGAGCCTTTGATGCCATAATTTTCCAACTTAGTGAGAAGCCTGTGAAGCATTGAAGACTGAAGCTGATCCATCAACCAAATCCATTCGATCAACCTACCTACGTACTATACATGCACCTCAGCAGTGTGAATATTTTTGCAAGAGTTTTTACTTAATTATAGTAACACAAAGCAGAGCCTGCTTGACTACTTTTGCATGTTATCAAGCAGGTTTGCACGAAAATTCAGTTTATCAATTTGAAATTGACCCATCAACCAACAAGCTCAATTAAGCGTATTACTAAATGCCCGACGTCTGGTCGTCGGCCGTTGACAGCCGTGACCCTTCCTAAGCCCGGGCCCGCATAGCTATAGGTGTGTGTACGCGCCGCGCCGCGCGCTTCCCTACGGGACATGCTCCCTTCCCGGTATGTCTCCCATGTAAACGGGGCTGAGTGACGTCATTTTTTGCCCCACTTTTTTTTCACGGCACCACTTATTTATTCATGAAATTTTCAACTTATTTTGTGCGCGCACAACGTAGTTTTCCCATTTTTTAAAATAATTTTAATTTTTATAGCTATTTAAGAACAAGAACGGAACCGGAACTTAGATCTTAGAACAAGATCGTAAAACTGGATTTAGATCTTAGAACAAGATCGTAGAACTGGATTTAGATCTTAGAACAAGATCATGGAACCGGAACAAGATCGTGGAACAGGATTTAGATCTTAGAACAAGATCATGGAGCCGGAACAAGATCGTGAGCAGGATCAGAACTGGATTTAGATCTTGGAACAGGATCATGGAACCGGAACAAGATCGTGGAACAGGATCGTAGAACTGGATTTAGATCTTGGAACAGGATCATGGGCAGCCGAACAAGATCGTTTAGGGAACAGGATCGTGGAACCGAACTGGATTTAGATCTTGGAACAGGATCATGGAACCGGAACAAGATCGTGGAACAGGATCAGAACTGGATTTAGATCTTGGAACAGGATCATGGAGCCGGAACAAGATCGTGGAACAGGATCGTAGAACTGGATTTAGATCTTGGAACAGGATCTTGGAACCGGAACAAGATCGTGGAACAGGATTTAGATCTTGGAACAGGATCGTGGAACTGGATGTAGATCTTGGAACTTACTCCATGTTACGGAGCCTTATTTTGCGCGCGCAAGCGCGCCTCTTCAGAGAAGAGGCAAAATAAGGCTCCACCATAATGGTAATAGTCGATGCGTCGTAACTAATTATCGCGCGCGCTGAAAATATCCCGCGCATGGATTCGAAGCGTGATGGTTTGTATAACATGAATGCATCGCGGCTGCACGATATGTCGTTATGGTAAAAGAGCGGTGCTCACGAGCAGCAA
>WFMF01000548.1:0-110485 GCA_011033025.1 Beroe forskalii | reverse complement strand
ATATTGAAAATTATTGTGGCAACATAAGCTGGTGCACCAGGGTCCGGAGTCGTGCTATAGCCATAATGACATGGGTAGCAACAGTGATACATTGTGAGCAATGAGTATAAGTGATACCAGAATCTGTGAATAGCGACTCTAGACATTGTGAATACTGATCAGAGACACAACATATTGTGAGTATTGACACCAGACATTGTGAATAGTGACACCAGGCATTGAGAGTAGTGACACCAGACATTGTGAATAGAGACACCAGGCATTGAGAGTAGTGACACCAGGCATTGTGAATAGCGACACCAGACATTGTGAATAGCGACACCATAAATTGTGAGTAGTGAATCACTACTCACAATGCCTGGTGTCACTATTCACAACGCCTGGTGTCACTACTATCAATGCCTAGTGTCACTATTCACAATGCCTGGTGTCACTATTCACAACGCCTGGTGTCACTACTATCAATGCCTAGTGTCACTATTCACAATGCCTGGTGTCACTATTCACAACGCCTGGTGTCACTACTATCAATGCCTAGTGTCACTATTCACAATGCCTGGTGTCACTATTCACAATGCCTGGTGTCACTATTCACAATGTCTGGTGTCACTACTCACAATGTTTGGTGTCACTACTCACAATGTCTGGTGTCACTACTCACAATGTCTGGTGTCACTACTCTCAATGCCTGGTGTCACTATTCACAATGCCTGGTGATAGTAGTGACACCAGGCACAATTGAGAGTAGTGACACCAGACATTGTGAGTAGTGATGTCAGACATTGTGAGTAGTGATGTCATTTATTGTGAAACGACACCAGACATTAATAGTAACCTGGCTATTAAGGAATAAGACACCAGACATTGAGAGTAGTGACACCAGACAACCGGTACACACAACTTAAGAGCAGCCTACTCGAGTGTGTAGAAGATGAATGTGGTGGATCTGAATTGAGTAGCTGCTTTTGAACCCCTACTGGGATCCGCCCTTGCCCACCAGTAATTTGATGTGGTTTTCCCCACTTTCCAGTTCCTCTGTTATCTTTACCTGTCATTTCTTGGAAAATCATTGACACTGGCCCAGTGATCTGTCATCTGCGACTGATATAGTACATTCCATCTAGCTCCACCCCTCATGGAGTTCTTTGGGGCCTTTTCAATAAACTCAGCATTTATACGGTACACCCGAGCTTTCCCACCTGTAAGTGCTCAACCCATTAAAAATGCCTGGAAATTCGCAATGAAATTCCAGGAAATTAGCCATGATGGTGATAGAATACAGGTGCTAGTTAGCTAGCTGCCATTTAACACTCCTCGGTGACAGTCCAATATCCATTTCTTCAATTGTGCAGTGCAAGCAATGGACAATGACACGAGTAAATGGAAATTGTAAAATGTCAAAGGTAAGACCAGGGAGCTGGCAAGACCCCCTGCCCAGGCAATTTGGTACAGACGGGCAGTTACTGGTCGGTTAACGGAGGCTAGGACCCGAGGTCGATTTCCGTGGAACGTCAGCTTTCAGATACCTTTAAACTTTATTAAACTTTATTAAACCGTTTTTAGAAACTTTGTTCTTTGTTGAAACTTGCTTTATTCCCTTCGAATTCACATCTAGCTTAAGTTACATTATGCGCGGGACTTTCAGCTTTAATCGCGATTCCCAGAAAAACACTTTTAAAATCTCCTACAAGTTCATCTCCTACAAGTTCTTCTCCTACATGAATTCTTGATAGCGAGCTCTGAAACTTTGTTCTTTAAACAAAAAATACAAAGCGAATTCGACTACATTTTGTCTCATGCTAAAAAATTGGGTCGAAATTGAAAAATTTGGGTCGAAATTGAAAAATTTCCTGGCTGGCCAAAAATCGTCGAAAATCACGAAGTTTTTTTAAAAATTTCATATAATCCGTATTTCGACTGTATCAAAAGCTTAAATAGAAATTGAATCAATAGTCCAATGGATTTTTGCATCGAAATTAAAATTGAAGATAATAAGCTGATTACACCTGGATATGTTCCCATTGGGTCCCCTGGGGTCACAAAAAAAGTTTACTAAAATCTGAGTGGGGCAAATATGATTTTTTTCAAATTCCCCTCAGGGGCATAGGCGCGTATGTTCAAAATAGGTTACCTCAGCTTCTGAATGAGATACAGACCTCCATGAGCAATTGAGCACCTCAAATGAGCACCGTAATCGTCGAATTATGTTGAGCGGACGAGGTTTCTAGGGTCCCAAACCTTTTAGTTTCTGAGAAAAACAATACGCGACTAACATATTTGAGCGATGCAGGTGAAAATGTGCATTTCAGTCCTTGAAATTGTTACCTTTACTCCCAAGAATAGAAAATAACAAGCTAATTCCACATTTATAAGTAACAATTGCCTCTGAGGCCTTAAAAAGTTTAACAATCAACCAAGTGAGGTAAGATGTGTTTTTACAATTTTCCCTAGAGCACAACCATGCAATGCCAAGGTGTGGAAAACTTGTAGTTGTATTTTAGCTTAGTATTAGATCATGGAGAATTCATTATTGCAGCTCAAATTTTTTGCTATGACCATGATATATTCAAATTGAGAAGCCATCACATCTATTACCTCAGCAGCAGAGGATTTAAGGGGTTTCCAAATACTGACAGTAGCTGACAGGAGGAAGGGGGATAAGGTTACGTCAGCAAAAATTTTGGGATTTTTGTGGCAGTTGGTGCACGCTGATTGTGAAATAAAATCAAAGGAAGAAGATATGATAGAGATAGATATTTGCTTTTAGGAAGTTGTGATGCTCATTATTTTATTTAAAATCACAAATAAGATACACGACGAATTATACATTGTCACTTGCCCTATATAAAAGCATTTATGAAATATGAGGATGCCCCAACCAAAAGATTTTAATAATCATAGTTGAATAAAACATAAACATAGTAAAGCCTAACTTGTTGCATATGCTATGAGTGGGGCACGTGCAGAGTAGTCGAGACTACTCTATGCTGCACAATTACGCCCTCAAAAATCTCAAATCACACAATTGGTTGATTACATAGTTGGTAAAATTACATTATTTAAGTATATGGTAAAAATTTATCTTAACAAATGTAATAAAATAATAATGATGAATAACTTTTATTACTCTGAGTGATATAAATCTCTGAAATTTTCAAAAAGATGTATGAAATGTGTGATGTGGGTAGTGAGCCTGATTCTGGTTATGAACATAATATAAATCCCTTTTAAACCTTTTCCTCTTCTTCCTGTCCCTTACCAATCTTCCTGTCCCTTACCTAAACCTTTTGACTTTTATTATGCATGACATATAAACATTGGCAATAAATCGTTATTCTTTCGTTATTCATGTTTAGGTCTATTAACCAAAATTAGTCAAACTCACTGTCCGCCTTCATCCAGAGATATCCCTTTAGTTTAGTCTTAAAGGCTGTTAAGCAATTTTCAGATCTTATATTCAATGGAACTTCATTCCAACGTAAATTTGTACGGTAGAAAAATGAATTTTTAAAAACGTCTATTCTAGGTTTTATAGAACATTCTAATTGAAGTTCATCAGATGATGACATACTCCTAGTATATCGAGTTAATTTTGGGTCAAGGAGGTGCTTCTTCCCAAGATATCCAGGGATACTTGAAAATGGGCTAGGATGATTGAACATCTTATAGAACAAGACTACGTCGTTATAATCAAACTTGTATTTCATTGGCAGGACATCTAGATTCTTTAATTTAAGGTGGTATTCTGATTTGGTATAACTGCAGAAATCTTCACTGAAAACCCACTTAACGGCTCTTTTCTGCATGGCTTCAAACTTATCAATGTTTGTTTTGTGCACTGGCCTCAAAATTTGTGAACAATGCTCAAACTGTGACCGAATTATGGCTAAAGATAAAATTTTACGTTGATTGGTGTTTCTATTGAAGGAGCAATTTCTTCGTAGAAGGCCAATTTTTTGACTGGCCTTATTTAATAGTTTTTTGTGCTCGGCATTCCATTTTAGAGACGGGACAACTTGCACTCCTAAATCTTTTTCGTTATCTGTGTAGTCAAGTATCGTATCATAGAGATAGTATTCAAAATTTATCCCAAAACCAAAAAGGATTTGGGGAGGGAAAATGCAATTTTATTTTGATTTACCAAATACTGAAGTGGGTGAAGTTGGGTAGCCAGGCTGATAATCTGTTATCTCACTTGAAAGGCTCGACGTATCACCTTTCAACTCCATTTCGTATTCCAGCTTGTTCTTTGAGCATGCGTCAGCATTTGAAAAGCGTTGTTTTCTTACTTACATTTCCTCTTTTTAAACACCTTATTTGGCTTTGTTTATCTGGCCCCTAAAGACAAATATTAAATATGACTTTTACTGGACAGCTGGTTTGAAAGCCTCTTGAATTAACAAATTAAGCAACTGAAATTTCATGATTGAGCTTAAACATTTGGCCTAAAACATGACACCGGAATGGAATTTGGGTTTTCAATGCAAAACATTTGTTTTCTATGGTTACTTCAGAGTATGACATTCTCAATCTGGTACGCTGTTAGCAGGTTGAAAGATTGAAAGATTTCTTCCAAGGCGCCGATAAAAGCGATTAAAAAAATATTCGATTTCGGCCATAATACTGATTGAAGAGGTTGCTTTATTATTGAAAGGCCAATAAACTAATCTATTACTTATTTATTTTGAGCATTTTTAATTTTTCAGGATTCGTAATTGTATACCTATATAGTTAAACCATTTTTGATACTGATCGCCATTTCTGCTTCTGATCGTATACCACTATAACTGATTGTATACCACTTCTGATGCTCATTCCACTAGATGGAACCAGGGAACCAAGCAATGGAACCAGGTCTCCTACTCCAGGTGGTTCCTGGAGTGATATTGGGAACGGTTGCTATAGTAACTCTCATTTGCTTCTGTTGGTTTTGCTGCAACAAAAGAAGTAGCAGTGAAGGATTGGCGCAGCGAAACCCAACAATTGTTGTTGAAAACCCAGCCTCAAATCCACCACCTTACGGCGGACATGCCAACCAGTCGCAATATCAACCAGTTTACCCGGGTCAACCAGTAATTTACCCGGGTCAAGCAGCTCAACCAGTTTACCCAAATCAATCCGGACAAGTTTGTTACGCCGACCAAGTATTCAACCCGGTCATTCATTTCGGCGAACAGCCACCTCCTTATTCTGAAATTGAGAAACCAGAACCTGCAACGAATGTCCTGCAGTCTAGTGTCCCTCAGTCTAGTGTCCCTCAGTCTAGTGTCCCTCAATCTAGTGTCCCTCAGTCTTGTGTCCCTCAGTCTAGTGTCCCTCAGTCTAGTGTCCCTCAGTCTTGTGTCCCTCAGTCTAGTGACCCTCAGTCTAGTGTCCCTCAATCAAGTGACCCGCAATCAAGTGACCCGCAATCAAGTAACCCGCAGTCTAGTAACCCACTCTGAAGAACAAGCGACGCCCCATCTGCTTCCAATCTGACCAACCTGTACCCGACTAATCCACAATTTGATGAGTGACAGATTCCGAAGACTGTGAGGATGAACTCATTTCTCAATCTTTCATCTCAGTACTGAACGCAATGAACCTAGTGGACAGATTTAGATTTCCAATTCGATGTCAGTTTAATTGAATTTCTCAAGTTACCCCAAATTTTTGATGTCAGTTTTGATTTTTCAGAAAATTTTTCTAGGAAACTATTTCAATTTGTGGATTCAGCAATATACTTACTCATAGTTTTATACTCCTAGGTGTCCAAGGTCAATTTCACATTTCTCGTAGACTGAAAGTTGATTTATGGAAAATTGCGTTGGAAGTTTGTACGCGCATTGTAATTATACTGGACAAGAAAAAATCGGCTAGGAATTTTTTTGATGCAGTAAAAAGTAAAAATCGACTGGTAGTTGGCGTTCTCCTCTGTCAGAAACTGACAATTACTGGAAATTAACATTGGATTCTCCTCTACATTGAAAATTACGTGAATTAACTTTTTATCAAGGTATTATTAGTCTTAATTAAATGCTGGTATTGAGTGGGTTGGGTATTGAGAGGGTTGGGTATTGAGAGGGTTGGGTATTGAGAGGGTTGGGTATTGAGAGGGTTGGGTATTGAGAGGGTTGGGTATTGAGAGGGTTGGGTATTGAGTGGGTTGGGTATTGAGAGGGTTGGGTATTGAGAGGGTTGGGTATTGAGAGGGTTGGGTATTGAGAGGGTTGGGTATTGAGAGGGTTGGGTATTGAGAGGGTTGGGTATTGAGAGGGTTGGGTATTGAGTGGGTTGTGTATTGAGTGGGTTGGGTTGGGTATTGAGTGGGTTGGGTATTGAGAGGGTTGGGTATTGAGTGGGTTGGGTATTATTGAGAGGGTTGGGTATTGAGAGGGTTGGGTATTGAGTGGGTTGGGTATTGTTGAGGGGTTGGGTATTGAGTGGGTTGGGTATTGTAGAGTGGGTTGGGTATTGAGGGTTGGGTATTGAGAGGGTTGGGTATTGAGTGGGTTGGGTATTGAGGGTTGGGTATTGAGTGGGTTGGGTATTGAGAGGGTTGGGTTGAGGAGGTTGAGGGTATTGAGAGAGGGTTGGGTTGGGTATTGAGGGTTGAGTGGGTTGGGTATTGAGGGTTGGGTATTGAGTGGGTTGGGTATTGAGTGGGGGTTGAGAGGGTTGGGTATTGAGAGGGTTGGGTATTGAGGGTTGGCATTGAGAGGGTTGGGTATTGAGAGGGTTGGGTGTTGAGTGGGTTGGGTATTGAGAGGGTTGGGTATTGAGAGGGTTGGGTATTGAGAGGGTTGAGGGTTGGGTATTGGAGTGGGTTGTATTGAGTGGGTTGTATTGAGGGTTGGTATTGAGAGGGTTGGGTATTGAGAGGGTTGTATTGAGAGGGTTGGGTATTGAGAGGGTTGGGTATTGAGAGGGTTGGGTATTGAGTGGGTTGGGTATTGAGTGGGTTGGGTATTGAGAGGGTTGGGTATTGAGTGGGTTGGGTATTGAGAGGGTTGGGTATTGAGTGGGTTGGGTATTGAGAGGGTTGGGTATTGAGAGGGTTGGGTATTGAGAGGGTTGGGTATTGAGTGGGTTGGGTATTGAGAGGGTTGGGTATTGAGTGGGTTGGGTATTGAGAGGGTTGTCCCAGGTCATCTAACCCGCACCCCATTACTAACCCCTTTCTAACCCACCATTTCCAGGACTGACTTCATCTCGCACCCCATTACTAACCCACCATTCCCAGGACTGACTTCATCTCGCACCCCATTACTAACCCATCATTTCCAGGACTGACTTCATCTCGCACCCCATTACTAACCCACCATTCCCAGGACTGACTTCATCTCGCACCCCATTACTAACCCATCATTTCCAGGACTGACTTCATCTCGCACCCCATTACTAACCCATCATTCCCAGGACTGACTTCATCTCGCACCCCATTACTAACCCACCATTCCCAGGACTGACTTCATCTCGCACCCCATTACTAACCCATCATTCCCAGGACTGACTTCATCTCGCACCCCATTCCCAGGACTGACTAACCCATCATTAACCCAGGACTGACTTCATCTCGCACCCCATTACTAACCCACCATTTCCAGGACTGACTTCATCTCGCACCCCATTACTAACCCACCATTTCCAGGACTGACTTCATCTCGCACCCCATTACTAACCCATCATTCCCAGGACTGACTTCATCTCGCACCCCATTACTAACCCATCATTCCCAGGACTGACTTCATCTCGCACCCCATTACTAACCCATCATTCCCAGGACTGACTTCATCTCGCACCCCATTACTAACCCACCATTCCCAGGACTGACTTCATCTCGCACCCCATTACTAACCCATCATTCCCAGGACTGACTTCATCTCGCACCCCATTACTAACCCACCATTCCCAGGACTGACTTCATCTCGCACCCCATTACTAACCCATCATTCCCAGGACTGACTTCATCTCGCACCCCATTACTAACCCATCATTCCCAGGACTGACTTCATCTAACCCCATCATTCCCAGGACTGACTTCATCTCGCACCCCCCATTTACTTAACCCACCATTCCCAGGACTGACTTCATCTCGCACCCCATTACTAACCCATCATTCCCAGGACTGACTTCATCTCGCACCCCATTACTAACCCACCATTCCCAGGACTGACTTCATCTCGCACCCCCCCATTCCCAGGACTGACTTCATCTCGCACCCCATTACTAACCCATCATTCCCAGGACTGACTTCATCTCGCACCCCATTACTAACCCACCATTCCCAGGACTGACTTCATCTCGCACCCCATTACTAACCCATCATTCCCAGGACTGACTTCATCTCGCACCCCATTACTAACCCATCATTCCCAGGACTGACTTCATCTCGCACCCCATTACTAACCCATCATTCCCAGGACTGACTTCATCTCGCACCCCATTACTAACCCATCATTCCCAGGACTGACTTCATCTCGCACCCCATTACTAACCCATTTCCAGGACTAACCCACCCCATTTAACCCAGGACTGACTTCATCTCGCACCCATTATAACCCATCATTCCCAGGACTGACTTCATCTCGCACCCCATTACTAACCCACCATTCCCAGGACTGACTTCATCTCGCACCCCATTACTAACCCATCATTCCCAGGACTGACTTCATCTCGCACCCCATTACTAACCCACCATTCCCAGGACTGACTTCATCTCGCACCCCATTACTAACCCACCATTCCCAGGACTGACTTCATCTCGCACCCCATTACTAACCCACCATTTCCAGGACTGACTTCATCTCGCACCCCATTACTAACCCATCATTCCCAGGACTGACTTCATCTCGCACCCCATTACTAACCATTCCCAGGACTGACTTCATCTCGCACCCCATTACTAACCCATCATTCCCAGGACTGACTTCATCTCGCACCCCATTACTAACCCACCATTCCCAGGACTGACTTCATCTCGCACCCCATTACTAACCCATCACAGGACTGACTTCATCATTCTAACTTCCACCCCATTCTAACCCACCCAGGACTGACTTCATCTCGCACCCCATTACTAACCCACCATTCCCAGGACTGACTTCATCTCGCACCCCATTACTAACCCACCATTCCAGGACTGACTTCATCTCGCACCCCCATTTACTAACCGCACCCCATTATTCCCAGGACTGACTTCATCTCGCACCCCATTACTAACCCATTTCCAGGACTGACTTCATCTCGCACCCCATTACTAACCCATCATTCCCAGGACTGACTTCATCTCGCACCCCATTACTAACCCATCATTCCCAGGACTGACTTCATCTCGCACCCCATTACTAACCCACCATTTCCAGGACTGACTTCATCTCGCACCCCATTACTAACCCATCATTCCCAGGACTGACTTCATTCATCTCGCTAACCCAATTCCCAGGAACCATTACTAACCCACCATTTCCAGGACTGACTTCATCTCGCACCCCATTACTAACCCATCATTCCCAGGACTGACTTCATCTCGCACCCCATTCGCACCCCATTCCAGGACTAATCTCCCCCATTACTAACCCACCATTCCCAGGACTGACTTCATCTCGCACCCCATTACTAACCCATCATTCCCAGGACTGACTTCATCTCGCACCCCATTACTAACCCATCATTTCCAGGACTGACTTCATCTCGCACCCCATTACTAACCCATCATTTCCAGGACTGACTTCATCTCGCACCCCATTACTAACCCACCATTACCAGGACTGACTTCATCTCGCACCCCATTACTAACCCACCATTCCCAGGACTGACTTCATCTCGAGCCCCAAGCCGCTGTACATGGACAGGTTCGTGTTTCTGGTGCTGGTGGTGACGCTAAACTTCGCGGCTGCCATCCTGGGAGTAGTCTTCCAGCCAGGGGACTTCCCCTCCTTCCTGCTGGCTGTCTTCCTCATCAACCTCCTCGCTTACTTCGCTTACTACGTCATCATGAAGTTCATTCACAGTGAGGTGGGTGGGAGGGGGCTTCTTAGAATGATGTGGTGGGGGTCCAGGGGCGCAGCCCCCAGTCAGCTCCAGCCTGGTAGCCTAAGGAAGGCTGTGTAGGGGTGTTAGCCCTACCACCCCGGCAATCCGAATTATTGGAAGCATTTCCTTTCAATTTCTAGAAAAATGGGTATTTTAAATAAGCTCTTATTGACTTGGCCGTGCACATTTGCTTTTTTTCCAAGACCCAGTATTTGCAGTTAGAGTGAAACATGACGTTTGTGTAACTTTGCTCTGATTGGCCAATGTTCCAGTACTCGCGCTCTGATTGGCCAATGTTTCAGTATCCGTACCCAATCACTGTGTTCTGTGGAGCCCTGACAATGGTGACCTGGATTTGCGCCCTCTACTTCTACTTCTCGACAGTAACGAATTGGCAGCTCCCAGCCGCGCTGTCGCGCACCAAGAACATGGAGTGTCTTGTGCTTGGTAAGTGCTGCCTTTATTGTACCAGCGATATTATCTAAAAATTTGAACTGGTTCTGTTTTTTAAGTGAACACTCCCTTCCTATCAGGGGCGTGTCGAACTCATATGTACGCGGCTTTTCCATGGGCAGCGTAATTATGCGCGGCTCACTGCCTGTTAATTACAGGCAGTAAGCCGCGCACGATTACGCCGCGCATGGAAAAGCCGCGCACATATGACTTCGACACGCCCCCGTATAAATTTTCAATTTCATGATGATGAAGTAATTGACATATTTCTCTCTCATTTGCTTGAATCCCCCCCCCCCCTTATCTATATATTTCTCTCTCCTGAAATGCCTAACTTTTCAGATTTCTACGACAACCACGACGTTTGGCACATCATTTCCTCTCTCGCCCTTTTCTTTGGTTTTGTCACTGTCCTTACTCTTGACGATCATCTCTTGAACAAACCTAGGAACGAAATACGAGTTTTCTAAGTGCCTAGCTCCGCAGAGTGAGAAATGCCCTCATGTCCTCATTCTCGGTATGGACCAGGAAGATGAACTTTTCTATTCTATTTTGTTTCCATATCTCTTGCATTTCAGGAAAAAATCTTAAACAGCAGTTAACTTCTTAACTTTTTGCATAATTTTTTGATTTATCCATACCAGTTACATTTACAAGATACGTGCCTTTCCAGAAAATTGGGGATTTAGAATTGAAAAGACGAGCGATCGAACAGAACCGATATTGCACATACAATTTTCTACTTTTACAATTGCCTAATACAGATGTTAATTGTGCGATGTCATGGCAATGGTACGATAAATAAATTTACATCGGTATCACACAGGTTTCAGACTCTGAGAACGTTTCTGTTATTTCCACCTGTGCGCCATTTGTACGTACGTGATAATGATACTGATTTGCACGGCACCGCGCGACTTGATTAAGATATTTGAATTTCAGAGCGATTCTCTGACTAAATTCACAGAATTTAATCGCGTGTCATTTTCGATTGCCATTTTCAATAACCTGTCAATAGGTAGTTCACTCTAGAAAAAGCAACACTCAAGAAAAAGCGTGATTATTTTGTGACATTAATTGTTATTATCAGATTGCAGATAACCATTGAAATGTAGTATTATTAGGTATTGTGTGTACACTTTTAACCTTATTTGATTTAAGCTCAGTATCAATTACATGATAAATTTAAATATATTTGGAGCTGATTTTATTATATTGATCTTGTGGTTGGATGATTATAGAATATTTGCCTTTTGATTCAGATTGTTATCAATATTTTGTTCAGCTGTAGGAAAGTCAAAAGTGCTCATTTTTATTGTTACTTATCATTATCAACTTCAAGTATCAACACGCACTTGCACACTCGCGCTTGCAGTTGCACACTTACACTAACGTTTCTAATTTTGACGGTCCAGGGCACATTTGTGCTGATCGCTAATCGCTTGTCTAGTTGTCTATCTTCGGCTTCCTAAGCCCGCAGAGGTGTTAATAGTAATAGTTTGCCCTAACCAGGACCCTGGTTACGCGCACGGAGTGCGCGGCGCGGCAAGCGTTTCGCGACGCCCCTGGTTAGGGGAAAGTAATAGTAGATGTAAGCGAGAGTATAAGTGTGTATTTGTGTAACCAGGTTAAGCACTTGACCCCCCCCCCACCTGATTGGGTGAACCTACGGGACACACCTTCGACGGACGTCTATTTCTTTTGACTGGACGGGCGAGGGTGCAAAGTGACGTCCAAATGTGGAACGTTGCGCCGCGCGCGAGGGTTGGGTAACATCCTACGAGTCCTTGTCTGACTTGCCAGGCGTTGCCTGGCCCCCTCGCGCGCGCGAAGCGCGCGCGCCCCGACTCGCAGAAAAAAAATAAGGGGCAGGCAACGTCTGGCAATAAACTTAAAGCTCTTTAGCGCTAGGTGCGCTTAAATGTATTTTCTGAGTGACGCCATTATCATACTCATAGATAATCAAGAATCACTAATCAGGATTTTGCCAGACGTTGCCTGCCCCATATTTGCGAGTCGGGGCGCGCGCGCTTCGCGCGCGCGAGGGGGCCAGGCAACGCCTGGCAATCAGGATTAGGGTCAGGATTTGTTAGATTAAGGATAAGGATTACGTTCAGGGTTTTGTTCCTAAGCCCGCATAGGTGTGTGTACGCGCCGCGCGCTTCCCTGGGGAAGCGCGCCGCGCGAGCCACACAGGGATATACGTGTTTAGCAAAGGGTTTTGGTAAGTACACTTAAAATTTAAAAATTGACATTTAGATCTGTGACGTCACTCAGAGCCGTTTACATGGGAGACATACCTAATTTTTTGACCCAACATTCGACATAATAGCTGCTCGTAAGGAAGTTGGTAATGAAACTTTATAAGATTTTTTAAACTTCAAAATTCAAATTTTGAATGAAATATTTTTACAATGTCATTCAGGTTAAAACATTCTGACTTTCCTACTCAACCAAAATAGCACGGCAAAAAAGAAATTAAATCACAATTTAATCAGTACCTTATTACAGGAAATATCGCCTTCAGAAAAATGAGCCTACATGTCATTAAGCTACATGAAATTAAGCCCTTTTTAAGGCCCTAGGGCTTAATTACATGTAAGCCTAATTTCTTAATTTAATGCATTCTTAAATACATGCAGCCAAATTATCATTGTGGAGTAAATTTCATGAGATAGAAATTTCAGCCTTGTACGCAAATAATTAAGACCTTACAGTATATGTTACTAATTAGGAATTTTTGGCTTTATTTCTTCATTTGACACTTTGATAGTTTAAATTACTCTCCAATTACCACTTAACATAATTAATTACAATTGCGGAATTTTCAGAGACGATAATTACTATGACGAAATAACATATCATATAGAACAGATTATCACAGCATCATGAAAATCTTATCAGTTACATCAAATTAATGATCGAATATGTTTCCACAAAACACCACATAGCTGATTATCATGACGGCCTTGGAAACATTGCATGCTATGTAAATTCAGGTATGAAGGTTTGAAAGTATGATAGAGTGTCAAGGAGTGAGCTCCAAGATGTGGGATCTCTTGCATTATTGATAGTCTTGGCAGTACCAGTGGCTTTCCATACGGCATCAATTCAAAGCTTAATCAATACTGAATAATAAATTATTTAAAAAAATCAATGTTTTCGAACTTATAATGTTCAAATTTGCTTGAAAAATTAGTCCTCATGAAATTAAGAATACATGTCATTAAGGTGCATGAAATTAAGCCCTTTTTGAGACCTTAGGGCTTAATTATATGTAAACTTAATTTCCTGTAATAAGGTATATTACAATTATAATAGGAAGTGTCGAGTCACGTTGATTAGGTTATAATGTACGATTAACAAACGAATGGGAGTGTTATATCGAAAATTATCACACGAGGCGTCAGCCAAGTTTGACAATTTGGCTATTACCCACAAATCAGTACTCCCTACCACTGGCCCGACGCACTTCGTCTGAATTCAACGGTTTTATAGATTTTCGAGTGCTCCTTCATAAAATCAACAATTTATTTAACGATATTCTGCTCTATTATTTCGCCACTGTTCAGTAGTCCTAACTCCTATAAAGGAGTGATATATCGATAATTATCACACTGGAGTTTGAGCCACGGGAGGGTAATAATGCCAATTTTAACATAATTTTTTCACAGAATTTTTTTGAATATGATATTCCCTTAATTGTGGCAACTATGAGGTTACCTTAGTGGTCTTAGTCTTAGTTAAACGGCCAGGGTTGGTTTAATCGACCAGGCCAGTGGCTGCCATGCTGAGCATGGAGACTATCCCTAATATGCTAGGCTAAGGGTGTGAACTCCTGGGTGGTTTTTTAGGCCACCCGACTGCCAGGGATATCCTGGGCTGAGAGCAGCCAGCTGTTCCAGGACCCCTCTGGACCTGCAAGCTGCCAACACCTGTGGCATCAATCAGACTGCTTGCCTACAGAGTACAGATTAAGTATAGGCATATAGATATCATATTACAATAGTATAAAAGATAATAGTTGAAAACAAAATTGTATGGACAAAAACGTCAGGAAATCGTATCCTAAGGATGCAAAAAGTTCAAACCCCTCCCTCCTCCTGTCATCAACTGTCAGCATTTAGAAACCCTCTCCCCCATCATGTGATGATGTAATATGTGACAGCTGAAAGAGATGGGGACATCTGCATTTGGCTAAATAGTATTTAACAGTAAACACCCCACACCATTTGGACAGTCTTGAACTATCCCGACACCACGGCCAACCGGCCGGCTAGCTGCTATAAGTATGTACTCAATTCTGCTCTTAATGATACTCATAAAACTTTAAAAAGATAAAACATTGGAAAGTTAGCGAACTTTGTCTGACAGAGGGGTCTGGCAACGCCTGACAAAGCAAACTTCAAATTTGAAACTGAAATCAATAACGAGCAAGAAAGTCCCCCAACGTGGTGGTAAAAAACAAATAACTGTAGCCGTCTATTTGAAACTTTGGTAGAGTAATAATGTCCTTCTGCCATATTCTCATTCAGCTTCAGACCCATTTTTGATTACTATCACAGCTGTCACAGTCTTTCGTTGTACTGCTATTATCTATATATAGTGGTTTTCTGATTTTTCACATTTTTGCTTTTGTCTTTCTTTCCATAAAGATACACAATAATTCACAGACAAACCCATCGCTTCAGTAAGCACAATCTGAAAAACAAAACTATTAAAAATTCTAATGTTATTAACTCCCTCATTTCCCAGCCGCAATGGAAGTAGACTTTGAGAAACTCCTCATTGGAGCTATCTGCCTCCTGTTTATCCTCTAACTTGTTTGGAGCAGTTCTCTTCGGCCTCACAGACATAAAGCTGTGCTTCCATGAATCATTGCCCAAACAGAGCATACGTTACAAAATAAATTTACATGGGGGATTAAAGTTTTAGGGGTACGAAATTTGGGGATATTTTGGCAGATGTTGACTTTGCAATCGGCGCCAATCAGCGCTGATCAGCGCCGATCCACCGCTGATCAGCGCTGATCAGCGCCGATTGGCGGTGGATCCGCGCTGATCGGCGCCGATTGCAAAGTCAACATCTGCTGATATTTTTGGGAATATAATGCATGTTAATGTATGATGATGACATCATTTTGAAATTTTGGGGGAAGCAAAAATATATTTTTTTTTTGGTTTTTTTTTTTTTTTTTTTTTTTTTCGAAAAATCCCCAAATTTGGTAAACAAAGTGGCATTACAACACGACACATCAAGTGTGTCCAGGAGGAACTCTGGTGCCAGTGGGCCGCACGGCACGCCCCTGCTGAGCAAGACAAACAAAACCCGCCTGTCAGAAAACCCAGACAATATCTCAAATGACACTATTGACTTGGAGCAAGTCACAGAGAACGGGAGTCTCGTAAAATGTAACACTGTACTGGCAGTCACGGGTCTCCCTAGATGTCAATGAGGTCGATGGAAATACCGTTCTCTCGGCAATTTTAGATAAGACGAGTAAAAGTGGGTTGAAAACACAGCAATAGCGTGATAATGGTGATCTAATTATTGAATAAAAAGAGGATTCAAAAGAGTTTTTTAAACATTCAGTCAGTTAGTGCTAACATGATAGATACATTAGTATATTGAAGGTAATATTTTCATTTTTAATTTCAGAACAAGAACAATTGATTCTCAGTATCATATCCTGAAGCATTGAAAATTACCTGAAGAGCAAGAATAGACTGCATTTTATTGGCATCCCCCAAGTGGTAAATAAACAGGTTCCTGCTGCAGAGTTCTATTATTTTACTACTTTCAGTTTCACTACCAGCCCATCTCTCTGGCAAAACATCAGCCATGTAATAAGTTGATAAGTTGCCGTTTTCAAAGAACAGGATGTAGCCAATCATGGCTATGTCATAGAAAATTTCAAGGGTACATGATGCCAATGTTGACAAAAATAGTGCCCATCGGTCGTCAACATTTTCACCGTGTTTCTGCATTCTTGAATTGCAGGAGGTTGTTACAAAAGCCAACCAAATAAATTGAGCTTGCAAGGGCACAACTTAGAAAAGCAAAGAACATTGTGTACTTAATAGCTTTATCCCATGCACTAACGGCTTCTTCCATAGAAACGCATCTCGAATAATGATCTCCTCTCAGTATAATCAGCAGGCACCAGCTAGTGAATGTGACCAGAATCAGAACTAGACTTAAAATAACCTCAATGCACAATGCTTTACTTAGGCCCTGCTTATTTTCTCGAAAATAGAATGGTTTTACTATTGCAACTGTTTGGAAACAATAAGCAAAAAACTTTTCCAACTTAAAAAATATCACTATCTGCTTGAGTGCTATTCCTACTACAGCTTGGAACAAAACAGCCGAATGGGACACAATGCTTGTCACTCTACTAAATGTGACTATCGCTTCGATGATGTACGAAGCAAGCTCAAGAATTCCAATTACAATCCCTACAATAAATACACTTGCTTTGACGAAAGTTACTACGCCAGGGCATGCAGCCTTATCTTTATATTCCTTCTTAAGCCCCACTATACCATTAGCCAGGAATAGTAGAGCTGAAATTACGTTCATGATAGACACGCCATTAATGTAGCGTGAATAATGGAAGTCAGTGGAGCTTTCAACAAAATCGAAGATATCGTGTTTTAGGGTAACGTTTGTGGTAAGAGCTTCTATGGCAGTGGCACTGACATTCGGCAAAAAATCTACAAACTGTGGTTCAAGGTATGCCATCTCGATGGAAAGATTGTGGGTTGCATTGGTGTAATTGATCATTGCCATGCCCCAAGTGTTCACCTCTTCAGTGACGTCCTGCAGAAATTATCAATGGTTAGGTAGAGCAGTTGTTAGTATGTTACATGGGGCAATGACCAGTCGACCAATGTAGCCTAAATGCACCCTAAAACTAAATGTACCCTAAACCAAGGTTGTTAAAACGCATTAAAAAACAGTCAAAAATACGAAACGTATTTTTTGGCAGAAACTGTCATGTGCATGTTTTCCCTTCAATTTTGAAATTATGCTTATCAGCTGTATTTTGACGTTTTTCTCACGTGCTTATTAACATTTAACAATATGTATATATCGAAATTTTTCGTTTTCATAATATCAATAAGTCACGTATTTTGTAGAAAAATGCGTGCATTTTTCTTCGGAAGCAAATACTTGGTAGTTTTGACGATTTTTGCACGTTTTTAACAACTCTGCCAAGGTTGTTAAATACGTGTTTTTTTAATATGGCAAAAAATACGATACGTTTTTTGTCAGAAACTGCCGTATCGCTTCTCAACAATTTTCAAATTAATTGCATTTGCTTGAATTTCAAATCGGCCATATTTTCACGTATTTTTCTCGTATTTAAATTTTAAGTTCATTAACACAACCTCTATCGAAATTTTTCTTTTCCATAGTACTCAATATTCATAGAAAAATACGCGTTTTATTTTTTCTTCAAAAGCAAATAAGTCGCATTTTTGACGATTTTTGCACGTATTTAACATAAACCCTGGTGGCAGACCTACGGTAGTCCTATCTACTATATCGATTCTGGAAGAGAAATGGAATCGAATGAATCACATAACTCACCCATTTCTCCAAAACTTCTCCCTTCTGCTCAACACTGATGAGAAACTGTGTATAAAAAGGCAATTCCAGTTCTTCCCACGTGATTGTATCCTTTATTTCATCTAAAATACCCTTCACGTCCATGTCCGTAATCGCCCTAATCTCTGTAACAAGCAATTCACTATTAGTAATCAGATGTTTGCATAATTTCAATTGACAATTATGTAATTATGCAAACATTTAAGCTGATGATCATGAATGGCTATTTTGAATCGTTGATTTTTTTTTTTCCGAAGAAAAGAAGATTTTAGTCAATTCTTTGGGAAAATTTCCCGGAAATGAGAGATTTTTTGCCATTTTTCACGAAAGTTGTGGAAAAATTGAGTTTTTGATTACGTAATCAGCTATAAAAACCTCTTCCACCATAATCAAATAGGTAATGTTGAATTTTGGAAAATGTGAACTTTAGCCTTGGATAGTAGATAAAGCTACGCATTAAATTGCAAGTGGAACTGTCAATGCATTATACTACTATAAGCAATGGAAGGCTTCAGTGTTTTGAATCAAGCATTGAGACGGGCGTGGAACATTCTGCACATTGCAGTGGCACTACCTGCAAGTATTGCACAAGGATACAGAGTAGAGACACACCTAAAATCGGAAAGAAGTATAAACTGCTTCAGTCAACCCTGAAAAATTTACAAACCAGCCAAAGCTAAAGAGTGGTTGGAAGTGAAAATGATAAGATGAGGTTGGAGTATATTATGTGTCATTTGAAAATGATGAGGAAAACAAGAAAATGAGGAAAACAAGAAAATTTATTTTACACAAACAACATAAATATAAATATTAATTGTCAGAGATAAAGATGGTTCCAAAAAACTCAGGTGGTAAAGGATTTGAGTGGTAATGTTGAAAATTGTTCTCTGTGAAACTGTTCTGAAAATTATATTCCTTATCATTTTTGAAACTTGAAATTTAGTTTAACACATGCTTAACTGAGCTCAATCGTTTGCACGGAACTGACTGAGTTTGGGAATTCACTTTAAATAGACAATTAGGCAACGAGGCACTTTTTGGGGTCGTTGTTTTAATACATTGAGCTTATATCAAATCTCATATCAAATCCTTTATTCTGAGTAATAACTTACAATTCTTAATCAAGCCAATACTGTTTTTAGCAAAGATATTGTCGATATTGCTTGGTTATAACAACAGATGAGGTGGTGATGGGTTAGTGGTTATATTGTATGCATTATGTTGAAAAATGGCTGATTTCGATGAGCTCAATTCAGAATGACCCTTTATACCTAATCATTGATCTAACATCAGAAATATCACTGTTGGGATAGGGGAAGTGTACGAATGAATATTAATCCAAAACTGTGAATGGGTATTTACATTCTGTTAGTTATCTACAGATTCCAGAATAGATAACTGTACAAGCTTCAGCATTAAAATTATTTCAAGGGAAATTATAGTTGTAGTGTAAACTGGTGTCAATTGTCAAGTCTTTACTGGTGTTATAGATAACTGGACCCAGGGTAATCAGAATCTGGTATAAGTAAAATAAAAGAATATTCCAAAAGAGCGTAAGATCTAAAGGTGGCATTTCAAGAAATAAAATCTGGGTTGAGTTGAATATCACATCAATGATTAAGTATATTGCTCTGTATGAGAAAATATTGCTCTGTATGAGAATTAAAAGTTGCCGCTTTAGAACCAGCGTATGAGAATTAGGCAATTTCTCGCAACTATGCTTGCCTTAGAGCTCAATGGGGAGAATTTATAGCCTGAGCAAACAATTGAGGGGTAGCGGTGGCACATGGCGGTGAGAGAAAAAATCGGAGAGAAAATAAAAATTATTTAAGACAAAGGAAGTGCTGCGAGCCAATGAGCTTCGAGAACGGTGCATCACGTGACCTCGACGAGTGTGATGCATACCTCGTAAAAATGTTTTTTGCATATTTAATTTATTTAAAATAACAAATAGTATACACAAAGAATTATACATTGTCACTTGCCCTATATAAAACCATTCATGAAACATGAGGATGCCCCAACCAAAAGATTTGAATAATCATAGTTGAATAGAATAGAAAATAAACATAGTAGAGTCTAACTTGTTGCATATGCTATGAGTGGGGAACGTGCAGAGTAGTCGAGACTACTCTATGCTGCACAATTACGCCCTCAAAAATCTTAAATCACACAATTGGTTGATTACATAGTTGGTAAAATTGCATTATTTAAGTAGATGGTAAAAATTTATCTTAGCAAATATAACCTTTATATATAATTTGGAGATGGCATGTGAATTTTGTCTGTTTGTGCGGGCGCACAGTTTAAATTTGAGCTTGCCAAGAAAATATCTAGAGAAACGAAGGCTAAGATGCGCATAACGGTACCGTTGCTATGGAAACAGATCTTTGTGCACGTGCAGATTATGATCAGTTCTATGCGAGTGCTTTATATTACGCTACGACTGTTAAATACTGTGCTGTATATTTTTTTCTTTACTTCAAATTCAAGATCTCAAGATGAGGAATGGGCATAACTTGAATAACGGAGGATATTTCAGATGGATTGCTTTCATTATGGCAGAGGTTGGTAGATAATCAAAGTTGAGTAGGTGAAAACAGTAGTAACTGCAGTTGTGAAATTAACCGTTGAGGTTACGAGGTGTGCACAATTCAATCGAGTCGAATGTAGGTGTAGCAGATTTCGAAGACAGTTCCTGGCCTGTGAACAAAGCAACATTATCCAATGTCAGTGTCAGTATGAGAATCAGTTGTTAGAATTAAAATCATCTTGCAATCAAAACGGAACGCTGGAACAAAACTCACATGGTTTAGCACGTCTAAGACTAACCGACGAAGTCGATCTAATATCCACTCTGCTCCTTCATAATTTTTTTGAATATTTGATTTTTTGCACATAACTTTTGATCTAATTGGAATTTTTTGATGCGGTGAAAAGTATCCAATCAATTTGAATGGCAATGTTTAAAACTTGCGAACGAGGTGCTGCGTAGCAGCGCCGAGTGAGCTGTGTGCACTGTGCTTGCAGGCCCAACGGGCCTGCTAGTAAAATAATAATGATGAATTACTTTAATTACTTTAATTACTCTGAGTGATATAAATCTCTGAAATATTAAAAAAGATGTATGAAATGTGTGATGTGGGTGGTGAGCCTGAACCTGGTGATCCCTATGAACATAATATGAATCCCTTTTAAACCTTTTCCTCTTCTTCCTGTCCCTTACCAATCTTCCTGTCCCTTACCTAAACCTTTTGACTTTTATTATGCATGTCATAGGAAAACACTGGCAACAAATCGTTGTTCTCTCATTATTCATGTTTAGGTCTATTCATGTTTATGTCTACGGTAGAGATACGAATTTTTAAAAACGTCTATTCTAGGTTTTATAGAACATTCTAATTGAAGTTCATCAGATGATGACCTACTCCTAGTATATCGAGTTAATTTTGGGTCAGAGAGGTGCTTCTTCCTAAGATACTTGAAAATGGGCTAGGATGATTGAACATCTTATAGAACAAGACTAAGTCATTATAATCAAACCTGTACTTCATCAGCAGGACATCTAGATTCTTCGGCTAAATCCTATTTATGCAAACCGGCGGCCTAAAAGCGCCGAACGGGCGTCTATAGGCGCCTATAGGCGCCTATAATTTTTTATAGGCGGTACCACTTTTAGGCGCCTATAGGCGCCTATAGTTGGCAAATGATGAATTATCGGCGGTCCTATTAATAGGCGTCGATAAGGGCACATTCCCACTCATGCGAACCACCGAATCGGCGCCTATAGGCGCCTATAAGTTTTTTTCGGCGCCGATTAGGCGCCTATAGGCGCCGATAATTGACATTTTCCAATTTTTCGGCGGTCATCGGCGCCTATAGGCGCCGATAAGCACCGATAAGCGCCTATGCACCGCCTATCAGTGCCGTCGGCGCTTTTCGGCCGCTTATCGGCGCCTATGTTTTCAACCACCTATAGGCGCCTATAGGCGCCGATACTGTTTCTTCGTCTCCGGCGATGTCCTTAGTATCGGCGTCTATAGGCGCCGATTTTGTCTTTTAGCAATCTGTGTTCTTCCACCTACTTTCGGCACCTATAGGCGCCGATGAATTAAAACAGTCCTAAATTGGCGTGCGCTGTCGTTTCACGGTATGTCAGGCCAGGTTAGGGTTAGTGTTTAGGTTAGGTTTGGATTAGGGTTAGGGTTGGGTTAGGGTTAGGGTTGGGTTAGGGTTAGGGTTAGGGTTAGAGTTTTGGTTTGGGTTAGGGTTTGGGTTAGGGTTAGGGTTAGGGTTAGGGTTAGGGTTAGGGTTAGGGTTGGGGTTAGGGTTAGGGTTATGGTTAGGGTTAGAGTTGGGGTTAGGGTTAGGGTTAGGGTTTGGGTTCGGGTTTGGGTTAGGGTTCTGGTTTGGGTTATGGTTTTGGTTAACCCTAACCCTAACCCTAACCCTAACCCCAACCCTAACCCTAACCCTAACTCTAATCCTAACCCAACCCTGACCCTAACCCTAACCCCAACCCTAACCCTAATCCTGACCCAAATGTGGAAGTCATACCGTGCAACGATGTCGCGGGCCAATTTAGGACTGCGCTGCTTTGATTCATCGGCGCCTATAGGCGCCTATAGAATTTAGGCCAATGAATGTTGTCATTGACTCGGAGCTCAGCTAATAAAACTCATCCTCGCCAGTGCAGGACTGTCTTAATTCATCGAAAAAAAGAGGAAGAACATAGATTGCTAGAAATCAATATCGGCGCCTATAGGCGCCGATACGTAAAATGAAAACAGAATCGGCGCCTATAGGCGCCTATAGGCGGTTGAAAACATAGGCGCCGATAAGCGGTCGCGCCGACGGCGCCAACGGCGCCGGCGCTTATCGGTGCATAGGCGCTTATGACCGCCGAAAAATGGGAAAATGTCAATTATAGGCGCCTAAAAGCGGTACCGCTTATAGGCGCCGATTCGGCGCCGAAAATGGGCGCCGATTCGCTGATAGGCGCCGATTCGGCGCTGATCGGCGCCGAATCGGCGGTTTGCACAAGTGGTAATTTGGCCGCCGTGGATCATGAAAAGTATCACGTTAGGCGCCTATAGGCGCTTATAGGCGGTGATGGCCGTACAGGCGCCTATAGGCGGTCGAAAATCGCCGATGTCAGCAAAAAGCGGTGTATAGGCGCTTTTCGGTACCGCCTATCGGCGCCGTATAGGCGCCTAATAAAAATTATAGGCGCCGATTCGGCACTTGTCGGCGCCGAATCGGCGGTTTGTATGTAGAGAATTTAGCCTAAATTCCACTGAATGAAAATTTTATAAAACATGCCCGTATGTAGTATGTACATATTTGGGACTTGATTGGAGTATTTCAGCCATTGGAGTATTGATTGGAGTATTTCCACTAGTGTTGGAAGCAACTATTCCTTGCTAGAACATAAATAAGTCAATAAACAATAGTTCCCTTCTGTGCTGTAGCCTGCAATATCTGCTATTAAAACAATTGTTCGAGTTGACGTGAAATTACCATTTTCTGGTATTTGTTCGAGTTGACGTAGTTTCTTCTCCACTCCCCAAATATCTGCTTCGTTCCCTTCCATTAGCACCTTGATTGTTTTCTCCTCGGCGTAGAATTGCATAAATTATGATAATTCGTAGCCCCACAGAAGGATGGGGCAGCAAAAAGACAACGAAATCTAACTTTGCAACGTTAAGAATTTTATGTAGCCAATCGTAGCGCCTGCAATAAATAACCTTACAAATACTAACCTTATTGACATGGTTGAACAGACTAGCTGCAATTCTGTACTGTAGTTTGTAGATAAAAATAAATTAAGAATGCGATGTTTGTCAACAAAAAATTGAATAATGAATTAAAGAACTTTTGTTCAAAACTTTTATGGCGTAGAAATATTCATTTTTCGAACTTAGTAAATTATAAAATGCGCCATTATGACTCCAAGCGCTAACATTGTGCTTTAAGAATTAAGAATTTATTGAAAAAGGTGGAAAATTTTTATCTGATAATTCACCTCCAACTTATCTTTGATGACACCCTTCACCTTATCGACGTTCTTGTTGAATCGCAGGTCTACTTCGGGGTCCGTGAATGTCCCTGACTTAATTACATTCGCTATAGAGAAGAGACCAAATTAAAACATGGTACCTTGTCTGAGGGCAGCCTCTTCCTTCCTTCCTCAACTTCACTGTCTCCAGGAGCCTGATGTCCTCAGCTCTGTAGGACCTGTTGCAGAGTGTTCCCTGCCGTGCTTCTCAGCGATTCTCAGTTGACAGTTCTCTTAGTTCTCTCTGAGGTTCTAGAACTCGCTCATTCACCTGCTTCTTCTTCTTGTCCTGAGCGAGCATGGTCGCTCTCCAGTGATCTATTTCCTGCGCTAGCGCTGATATCTTAGCGTTCCGCTCCTTAGCGTTCCGCTCCTCTGGGGTCGCTGCTGAGGAAGCGGCAGAGCGACATTGCCGCTTGTGTTGCCGCTGATCGCAACCAGCTTACGGAGATGCGTGAGGTTTGGTACAGTACACACCGAGGCGACAACTTGACTTGAATCATCCTGCGGAATTATCATTCAAATGTTTGCAGTAGGTAAAAGTTTGTAATACAGTGCAGTGGGGTATATCACTAACTCACTGATAACCCCCGAGATCTGGGTTTGTGTTGAGAAACACAATTTGCATAAACCATCTGTCGGTAATTACTCAATGAGCGAAATGCATGCCACTGAAGACTGCATTTCGACCAGTGAAACAGCAATCAATCTCTTGAAAATCTCTTGAAAATATGTTAATGAATATCCTGCCTTAAAGACATAATAGATAAATCCTCCCCCTGAAACTAATATTGCGACCGGGGCACATTCCCACCTATGCAAACTGCCGATTCGGCGCCGATCAGCGCCGAATCGGCGCCTATAGGCGTCTATAGGCGCCTATAAGTTTTTTTCGGCGCCGATTCGGCGCCTATAGGCGGTACCGCTTTTAGGCGCCTATAGGCGCCTATAATTAACGTTTTCCATTTTTCGGCGCTCATAGGCGCCTATAGGCGCCGATAAGCGCCTCTGCACCGCCTATCAGCGCCGTCGGCGCTTTTCGACCGCTTATCGGCGCCTATAGGCGCCGATGCTGTTTTCATCTTACGTATCGGCGCCTATAGGCGCCGATATTGATTTCTAGCAATCTATTTTCTTCCTCTTTTTTTCGATGAATTAAGACAATCCTGAAATGGGGAGGATGAGTTTTATTAGCTGAGCTCCGAGTCAATGACCTACATTCATTGACATAAATTCCATAGGCGCCTATAGGCGCCGATAAATTAAAGCAGTCCTAAATTGGCCCCCAACAACGTTGGGGTTAGGATTAGGGTTAGGGTTAGGGTTAGGGTTAGGGTTAGGGTTAGGGTTGGGGTTGGGGTTAGGGTTAGGGTTAACCCAAACCCTTATCCAAACCTTAACCCAAACCCTAACCCAAACCCTAACCCAAACCCTAACCCAAACCCTAACCCAAACCCTAACCCCAAACCCTAACCCAAACCCAAAACCCTAACCCAAACCCTAACCCAAACCCTAACCCAAACTCAACCCAAACCCTAACCCTAACCTGACATACCGTGAAACGACTGCACACGCCAATTTACGACTGTTTTAATTCATCGGCGCCTATAAGAGCCGAAAAAAGGTGGAAGAACACAGATTGCTAGAAGGCAAAATCGGCGCCTATAGGCGCCGATACTTAGGACATCGCCGCGGACGAAGAAACAGTATCGGCGCCTATAGGCGGTTGATAACATAGGCGCCGATAAGCGGTCGAAAAGCGCCGACAGCGCCGATAGGCGGTGCATAGGCGCTTATCGGTGCCTATAGGCGCCGATGACCGCCGAAAAAATGGAAAATGTCAATTATAGGCGCCTATAGGCGCCTAAAACCGGTACCGCCTATAGGTGCCGAATCGGCGCCGAAAAAACTTATAGGCGCCTATAGGCGCCGATTCGGCGCCGAATCGGGGTTTTTGCACTAGTGGGAATGTGCCGCGACCGGGATGACCCTAATCCCGGTCCCAGTTAGCATAAAATTATAAATGTCAACTTGGCCAGGATCAAATAACATTGTCCAATTCTACGCCAGTTGAATACAAGATCACCAGTTTCTTAGATATGTCAACATCGTCAAGGTTGTCTTTGCATTTCTCTAACAGTTTGTACACTTCCCCAAGCTTCCCCAGAGCTTTAGCGACCTGCAACACACTTGCACACTCGCTCTTACAAACTTGCACACTCTTTGACACACTTACACACTTGATTTACAAACTTGCACACTCGCACTTACCAACTTCCACACTGGCACCGACAAAAGTTTATAGTCTATGACTTCGACCCTGTGCCTATAATATAGTGAGTGATATTGTTATTCCATATTGTTATTCTGAGTACTTTCTTGTTATTCTAGGAGTTCTTTTGTAATTCCTATTAAGGAAGTTATTGTTATTCTTAGGGTCGTATTGATGTTTCAAGTTTCTTATTGTTATATTGAGGATATTATCCCAGGAACATGTTTTTCATTTCTCCCCTTTGAATAAATGTGGCAAACGGTCACACGCAATTTCATAGTATGCGTAACGCGCGATGATCAAACATTATAAAAGTCACAAATTTAACATTCACTACAGTTTCAAACGCGCGCGGCGCGCGCGAGCCACGCATATGTGGAATCAATCTTAAAGGGGGAGTGAACTCGATTTCTATATCCATGAACATCTATTTTTGGAATCTATTAGAAATTAAATTTAAATCACAATACAGTGCAAGTCACGTGAAATTGGTTTTTACGCTATTCTGGCGAAATGAACCGCTTTTACGGTATCTCTCCCATGTAAACGGGGCTGAGTGACGTCACATATCTAAAGGTCAATTTTTCTGTATCCTAAACCTAACTGTGACCCTAACCAAAACCCTAACCTTAATCCTTACCCTAAACCTAACAAATCCTGACCCTAAGCAAAACCCTAACTCTATCCTATAAAGCGCTAGATGCGCTTAATTATATTTTTCTGAGTGACGTCATTGTCATAGATAATGAAGGCTCCCGTTTACATGGGAGACGTACCGCTTTTACTAAAACACCAACCCGAGCCCACACTGTAAGTGTAACCCCACAATCGCGACCCAAGCACAGCCCTAACCCAGACCCTGATCTTAATGCAGGTACCAAATAAGTATCGAATTTGTGTTTCAGGGGCTGGTCAGTGGTCACGCGATTACACACATACACACTCTTTTCACTCACTTACACACTCGATTTAAACACTTTCACACTCGCTCTTACCCACTTCCAGTTTCCACACTGTGAATGCTTACTTCCTTACACACTTAAACACTCGCGCTTACACACTTACACACTCGCGCTTTTTCTTTTTACTCACTTACGCACTCCCTTTACACATTCGCACTTATATATACTCGCGCTCACACACTTGCGCTTACACACTAACACACTCGCGTTCACTTTTTTACAAACTTAAAGTTTACACACTCCTTTTACACACTCGCGCTTACATACTTACACACTCGCGCTTACACACATACACACTCGAGCTTCCACACTTACGCACTCGGGCTTACACACTCATGACTCAACACTCGCGCTTACACACATACACACTCGCGCTTACGCACTTGCGCTTACACACTCGCGCATAAATACATACACATCAAACACTTAGGGGGGGGTCGGGGGGGGGTTTGGGGGGGGATTAAGGGCTTGGGAGGGGAATAATGTGATAATTTTGGGAAACCCAAAGTCTCCTTGAGTCGGTTTCATTTTTTCATAGTGATTTACCCTTTTTCTTTCAAGACAGAATTCTTTTGTGGAAAGAATAAAAAACAGACAGTATCATAACGTTTGTGAACAGCTCACCTTCACCCACTTCAGGCTGTCTCCCCAAAATCCCCCCAAACTGGGGACAAACTGCCTGGGGGTTCAATAAGAGTCAGGTAATGCAGGCACATTCGATAACAAGCGAGACCTGACAGTCTCAATGATTTTGACATTTAAAAGCATAAAACCCCATATACGAATTCCCCAAGTTTTTTAATAAGTAAAACCCTTTAAACACCTTCCTGCAGAAAATTCAAAATAAAGGGGTCCCCTGAAGCCCCGGATCTCCCTAAAACTAAAAGAAAATCGGGGAAAAAAAACAAAACTCCTTTGAAAGCCCTTTAGAAAAAAAAGGGGGCCCATCAGTAGTGAATAATAAAACTTGCCCTTCTGTGGGTAATTTGTATTCCCCCGACCTCGGCCCCTTGAGGACATTTTGGGGAAATCTGATAACTATTTCCCAAAAATAACAGGGATGTGAGTTTTTTTGGGTGCCATTTCAAAAAAAATTTTTTGGGGGCTTTAATAATCATCATAAATTGTAAAATTTCCCCCATGGTGGGTATTTTTACCCACTGGTGTTGCATTTAAAACCAAAAATTTTTAAACTGCTCCAATTTGGTTTTTCGTTCTTTACTATAAAATCCGATATAGAGAAACTGTAAAAAGGGGTCATCGGGAAAAAAATGAAATTGTTTCCTGCCGAAGCCAGTTTTAGGATGTTTTTTTTCAGTAATATAAGATTATAATTAAGCCTTTTGTTTGGGAAGAAATTTGGGAAACAAAAATCCTTCACTTCTTAAGAACACACAAAATGGGATTTTTTCTTTTTTAAACTTGGGGACAGTTTCAAGTTTAACCCGCGTTCTTTCTTCATATCTCACAGGTAATAAAAAAGAACGCTTAAAATGTAGTAGTGAAGTGAACCTCCCCCGTAGGGGACGCACTCTTTATGGGCGGTTAAAGAAAATATTATACAAGTAATAACGATAAAAATATCTGCGACATCGAGAGCTCCAACAGTTCAAAATACATAAATAAACATTATCTAAAAGTAATTCAAAAATCAATCAAGATTTGCGTGAAAGTCCTCGAATATAATCCACGGAAAGAAGCACTCAAAACTAGCTATACATTTAAAAATCCTTACAATCATGCGTTCAAAATATCACATCACAAGTTATATCACATGTTACGGACCACGATAAGTGCCAACTCAATTACTGACCACCTCCCTTTTATGTAGTGTCGTTTCTCAGGCTCCGCTGCCAGTCTCCTTTTCAGCTCCCGACCAATTCCCATTACTTTGTCCTCTTTCCTCATTGTTCTGTCAGGTGACAGAAAAACAGTCTTGTACTTCTCAGACTCCCGTAACTATTGACTTCATCAGTATCTTGCTGCTGCCGATGTACCAGACAAGTGACCTTAACTGGGCGTGCTGTGTCTGACTTAGCTTTACCAAGACGAATAGCCTCGAATCTGGCTTTTCATCCAGCTGTTGGAATACCTCACTGATCTTCTTAGGCAAGTTTTCCATCTTCTACTTTCTCAGATAATTCAAATACCATTACATTGCGACTCAGTTCCTCCTCAGCAATCACCTGTTCATACTGTCTTGAGTTCTTTTCCTATCATAGCACTTCCCTTTGCTGCTTGTTCCTGACTTCATAACATCACTGTGAGACTTCTTGACACTTGACTCCACTGAGGTTTGAACAGACTCCACTACACCATTGTAGGACTTGTTCACATGTCTCTAGAATTCTGAACTGACTACTCAATCTCGTACTTCAATCCGTGAACGGTGGTATATTTCTCAGCGTCTGTTTCTGAGCCTCGATGACATCCTCCTGCATCTTCATAACATAAGCTTTGATGCTGCCCAATCTGTACTCTCTGATTAATGAGCATCTCGTGCTGTCGCTCTAGTCTCATCGCCTCTACCAAGTTGGCAAAACGTCCTTGTTACAGGCCCTGTCAGCACACCCTGATTAGCGTCTCCAACAGTATGGGCCTTGCATAGCTTCTTCACTTCATTCATGTACTCTGTGAGTCCTTCTCCACTTCACTGAACCGGAAACCGTTCGGCAGCACCCAGCATTGTACAATCGCAAGATGTACAATGTTGAGTATATAAATCACAAACAAGCGCTAAATGAACTTATCAGTCAATCTGTGAATAACTGATAAGAGACGAGCAACGTATTGAAAGTATGATTATATCAACTAAAAACCGCCGCGGACCAACACAACCAAATCCTTTTTGTAAAGATCCTTTTTGTAAAATTTGCAATATTGTATTCGTGTTTCAATGCAAAATTTGATAAATTTTTAAGCAGATACAAAAGTGCAATGATTTCGTCGACTGAGTGCAAAAAAAGCTGAGTGCAAAACAATCCTATCTCCAACTTTTGTCTACGGCCTCCTCTCTGGGGCCCCACCCCCCAGGAATCGATTCCATACTCAAATATGTCATTTTAGGCTAAAAATTGAAGTTAAAAAAATATCGTAAATCCATTGCCAAATTTTGGTGAGTGAAAGACAATCCTATGGTACCTTAGGATCCCTGTTCTATAATCTGCAAAAAATAACTTAGTTTATTCTGGAGTTAGGATACCAGAAATGATGAATTAGTATCCTATCTCCCATTAACATGAATGAAATAATTGATAACATATTGTAATACAATTGTTACAAAGTATCTATCTCGATAATTCTTTATATGAGTATATTGCACTCTTGGCACATATACCTTTCTCGTTCAATGAGATATACCTGCATGCAGGGGCGTGTAGATTTTTGAAAAGGAGGCGAGTTGCATTGTAAAAACTGTCAATTTCGTATTTTGCTTGGATCAAAGCTCTCATCTTAACAGAACTTTCACGTTTTCTGTCCAAAAAGGGGGGAGGCAGCCGCCTGTGTCACCTTCCCCCTGGCTACGCCCTTGCCTGCATGTAGTGTGTAACAACACTATTATCTACATGATACCTTGGCAAATTACAAGCCAATGCTTGGTTTGTATTTGTAATTCACCTTGGCTGTAGTCATACATACAAAGTCGGTGACCTAAAAAATGAATTAACTGATATAATAGCGGTGCATAGCTCTGTTAGCCACATATATAAGCGATCGAGATATGACTGAAAGTGAGAATAGCTCAATTGATAGAGCACCTAATCGGCAATCGGGAGGTTGTGGGTTCAAGCCACGCTGGCGCTCGCCTTGCACATTTTCAGATCACCGAGGTTTGTTTGAGCTATGAAGCACTAAACAGGATGAATTACAAATATCGTATCTCTGATACAGTAATACTTCAAGTTCAAGCTTTGGGTCAGTAAATCCCTCACAAGATGGCCTGAAAGATCTCGTCTCATAAAGTTATAGCTCTCTTATCGCCTCAAAACCATTTTCAAGCATTAATAAAATTAATAACATCAACATGCCAGCAATCTACCATTTACGTCATCTTTTAGTCTTTTTATAGTGCATATGTGTTTGGTGACCGTCACATGACTGACAGATTATACGTTGGTACAGTTGTTTGATGTAAAAATGTTCATTGTATGTTTGCATACACAAATGTTCTGTGCCACATGACCACTCTTGATTGCTATGCAATGATAGGCTTTTACCACAGCAAATTCAAGCAGATGCAGAGATATGTGATACAGAAAGTCTTTTAAAACATCCATGAATAGGCTGAATGGAAAGTGAACCCCACCTTTTAAGATCCTACCCCATGTTCAAATCCACCGCAGACCGTATTTTAATAAGACTGCCCTACCCTCAAAAGTGGAAGCTTATAACACATAAACAAGAGGAAAGTCAAAGTGATCATTCTTGTCACATGGTCCTAAGGGGAAATACAACATAAAATGATTGCAGAAAGAAGAATTGGCTGATAACTTCCAAGTGCCCCCACTCTTCAAGCAGATAATGCTCATCCTTCATGCTCCATCTCATAATATATCTTATTTTAAATAAAGTTTTAGAATGAATCTGATTCTTTGTAATGATGATTTCAAAACTATCAAAAGTCAAACAGATTCGATCTTGGTGCATAATTGTTAGCGCTTTGTACATCCTTCTCCAACATAAGGATGCTGAACTTATCTTCCCAGACCTTATTCTCTCAGAGAAACGGATCCCTTTAGCCAGAAGCTATAATAAAAGTACTTGGAGGCCAAGTTAGATCAGTCTATCGGTTTTGATTGTTGTCAATAGACCCACAGGAGAACAGTAGCTATCACAAAATCTAGACAATTGACAGATAGACACAGGACTTAAAAGTGACCACCACTACCATTGTATTGTATTGCATTGTATTGGTCCCTTTCCCGAAATTTCCTGATGGGGAAAACGTTATTTACAGAGCCATAGGACGCCGATAGAGGAACAAAAGCGAAGCAGGATGCCTCTAGTACCTTCTCGTGCCTGGAGCTTGATGAGGCAGCATTGAAGTGCACGCTGGTGCTCAATGAGCAATGAAATCCAGGTGTGGGCTTGATAGACAGATAGGTCCTTCACTGGTGCACAATACAGGTTGAGTCAACTACCAACTTCTGTGAAATTTTTAGCAATGCCTTTGTCATTTACTGATGTTGTTGGGCAGTTGGGCTCAAACTTTGCAATCTATGCCTAACTTTTGTCAATAGGCATGTATGCAGTCATCCATGATTTACAGAAACAATTGCTTTTAACTATTTACCATCTTATTTTATTACATGTCACCTTGAAAAGTAATGAAGTGGCATCCTGTATTCCTGTAGGATTTGCTGATGCTGACCAATATCAAACACCCACCATCAGAGCTATCAAATTACCAGTTTACCAAGGCCAGTTTTTGTAATTAGAAGTGCCCACTATCCAAAGAAAGGGCTATAAGCTTATAAGGAAAGGGTGGTATTGGTGATGAAAATTCGTCTTAAGTGTAGGAAACGTTATAACAGATAGAGGGACATACAGAAAGATTTTAAAGAATTAATAAGGGCTGAGGTAAGAGAATTAGGATTGGAAAAATAAAGGATATAAGCCTAGTGCCTACCTAGACCTTTCAATATTTCACCTTAAATTAAAAAAAAAATGAATTAATACTTTAATACAAAGCCTGAGCCCTCGAGCTGAGCAGTTTCTTGTCAATAATATCATATGAATTTATCAAAGTGCCATCATCAAAGTGCCAACATGAATAGAAGTTAGAACCATGATAGGAACTGTTATGGAAGAACTACTGTATTGGAGATAGGATACATGTAATACTGTATTTTAATAGCGTTTCTCAATTATTTCATTGATGTCAAGGGAGATAGGATATTTATTTATCATTTCTGGTATCCTAACTCCAGGTAAACAAAAACTATCTATCCTATCTCCTTTTTGGAAAAAACAAATCTCGATTTCTCTCGTGTTGGTGGCGTTAGCAGAGTAAAACCAATTTGTTCTCAACAGTGTGCACATAATTTTACAGGATCAACAATTCACTGACCGTTTGAAATCAAGGGAAATCAAAGAAACAGTTTTTGTTGAATATCTCGAAAACTAATGACCCATGGAGATAGGATAGTGGGATATAAGCTTTTTTTGCAATAGGCCGGCGATTTTATACCTTCCGTCATCATTCCTATACTTCTCAAAGCACGAATGACAAATTGTGTTGATAAAGCCTAACCCCTCCACTTGCAATAGCGAGCTATGGAAGAAGAGGACTTTGAGTATGAGGCGAACATCAGGAACATTCTGGCGCAAAGTGAGTTGAAGTGGATCTTTGTGGGAGGCAAGGGAGGCGTTGGCAAGACCTCAGTGAGTTGCAGTCTGGCGATGCAGCTAGCTGCTCACCACGAGAGCGTGTTGCTGATATCCACTGACCCTGCGCACAACATAGCGGACTCGTTCGAGCAGCAGTTCACAAGGAGTCCTACCCCCGTGAAGGGGGTGCCTCACCTCCACGCCATGGAGGTGGACTCCTCGCCTCCCGAGGAGGGGATAGAGGAGATATTCGCAGACCCTTCCAGCGAACAGCACAACTTCATGAAGAACCTGATGAAGGACGTGGTGGGAAACCTGCCTGGCTTGGATGAGCTGATAGCCCTGGTTAACATCTTCAAGATAGTGGACACCCACAAGTTCGAGGTGGTCGTGTTCGACACTGCCCCCACGGGACACACACTGCGGCTGCTGTCCATCCCGCGCTCCATTGACAAGGTCCTGCGCCAACTCATACAGATGAAGTCCTGGGTGGGAGGGCTTGTTAACACCATGTCAGGCTCGCTGGGAATTAACGCCGCTGTCAACATGGACCAGCTAGACGAGCTCCTGCCCGTGGTGGAGCGACTCAACACGGAACTCAAGGACCCTGACGTCACGACCTTTGTCTGCGTGTGCATACCCGAGTTCTTGTCGCTATACGAGACAGAGCGTCTCATTCAGAAACTAACAGCCCTCGACATAGACACGCACAACGTAGTAGTCAATCAGGTGGTCTATCCCGACAGAGATAAGGATGGTATAGCGTGCGGGTTGTGCGGTTCACGGGCTAAAATGCAGGTCAAATACTTGGATCAAATTCAGGACTTATACGAAGATTTCCACGTCATTAAGATGCCCCAGATGCCCTGCGAAGTGAAGGGTGTGCCGATGTTAAGGAAATTTGGGGGTTTCTTAGTTAACCCACCGGACATGGAGTCTAACTCAGTACACGATCTTGTGAAGAACTTGTAGAAGCTTCTAGGTGTTGCTTTAAACCTAGGTTGCTTTGTAGTATAGGATGCTTGTAAAGTTGCTTTAATTGTTGCTAGGATGTTACTTTGAGTCGTGTGAATTTGCTGGTAAATTCCCATGAAAATAATATTCAGTCCCACGTATTGCTGGTTTTATTTAAAAGTTTTAAAGCAAGCTGTAGAATTATACTCCGTTGACTTGTTGTTCACTCAGTTTTTTGTAAGAAACTTATTGAAATCCTAGGCTACTAGTTTCTTATTTTTCACGAGCCTAAAAGTTTCTTAATCGGTTTCTTAAATCTGCATACCGTACCTACAGCAAAACTTCCAATACAAGGATATAATAGGAAACTACAGTGTTGACTGTAGTTGGTTCCTGAAAGTTTCATCAATGTTGCTCAAAAGCCTCAGAGATATGCGCAATGCGCATTTTTGTAACGCAAATCAAAAGGATGCATAGTGTTGCTATTAAATGGGTATCAAATTACATGTATGTAATAACAGACACATGTTATAAACAGCGCCTGTTGCTCGCATTATACAAATAGATTGATACCTCCTCTTGTGCTCTTTACCTGTCGTGAGACTACTATAACTACATAGCAGAGCCCAATGCTTGGAAATGAATTTATTGTCTAACAGCTGCTAACAGAGGTTCTGGCTTTCTGGACCTACGAGACATAGCTTCCGAACTGCCCTCTTTTTGAGAGGGCGCCCTCTCATGCCCTCTTTTTGCCCTCCTTTTTGGGTCTTGCCCTCCGAGCCCTCTTTTTGCCCTCTTTTAGGCCCAATTTGCCCTCCTTTTTGACCCATCTCAAAATACACCTAACATATATGGCCTTAAATAGGTCTTTCTGGGCGGTTTTCAAAAAAAATATATATATATATATTTCGGAAATACACCTAACAAGCACTAGCTCCGATTGATTTTGGAAATCTACTTTTAGTAAATTTGCACCTGACAGACACATCAAGTTCCTGAAATACACCCAATGAGCACTATCTCGGATTGATTTTGTAAATACACTTTACTGAGTTCACCTAAAATACACCTTAAGTTCCCGAAATACACTCTGGACTCTGAAAATACACCCAATAAGCACTATCTCAGATTGATTTTGTAAATACACTTTACTGAGTTCACCTAAAATACACCTTAAGTTCCCGAAATACACTCTTGACTCTGAAAATACACCCAATAAGCACTATCTCAGATTGATTTTGTAAATACACTTTACTGAGTTCACCTAAAATACACCTTAAGTTCCCGAAATACACTCTGGACTCTGAAAATACACCCAATAAGCACTATCTCAGATTGATTTTGTAAATACACTTTACTGAGTTCACCTAAAATACACCTTAAGTTCCCGAAATACACTCTGGACTCTGAAAATACACCCAATAAGCACTATCTCGGATTGATTTTGTAAATACACTTTACTGAGTTCACCTAAAATACACCTTAAGTTCCCGAAATACACTCTGGACTCTGAAAATACACCCAATAAGCACTATCTCAGATTGATTTTGTAAATACACTTTTACTGAATCACCTAAAATACACCTTAAGTTCCCGAAATACACTCTGGACTCTGAAAATACACCCAATAAGCACTATCTCAGATTGATTTTGTAAATACACTTTACTGAGTTCACCTAAAATACACCTTAAGTTCCCGAAATACACTCTGGACTCTGAAAATACACCCAATAAGCACTATCTCAGATTGATTTTGTAAATACACTTTACTGAGTTCACCTAAAATACACCTTAAGTTCCCGAAATACACTCTGGACTCTGAAAATACACCCAATAAGCACTATCTCAGATTGATTTTGTAAATACACTTTACTGAGTTCACCTAAAATACACCTTAAGTTCCCGAAATACACTCTTGACTCTGAAAATACACCCAATAAGCACTATCTCAGATTGATTTTGTAAATACACTTTACTGAGTTCACCTAAAATACACCTTAAGTTCCCGAAATACACTCTGGACTCTGAAAATACACCCAATAAGCACTATCTCAGATTGATTTTGTAAATACACTTTACTGAGTTCACCTAAAATACACCTTAAGTTCCCGAAATACACTCTGGACTCTGAAAATACACCCAATAAGCACTATCTCAGATTGATTTTGTAAATACACTTTACTGAGTTCACCTAAAATACACCTTAAGTTCCCGAAATACACTCTGGACTCTGAAAATACACCCAATAAGCACTAAAAATAGTAAATAGTAAATAGTATAATACAGTCTGATTACAAAATAATGTAACGTTAGACCAAAGTATTTTCGCTGAAAAGTCCCCAACACGCTAAAAATGTTAATGTGGCGCATAAAAAGACAGGAAACCTACTAAACAAGCCCAAATTCGAAAGATACGAAAAAGGTCCTGCAAGAATATGGATGAAGTCCCACCTAAAAGTATAGAAGTTGTCAAAGGTTTGACCAAGGGACTAAAAGAAAGATATGAAAACCAAATCGTGGTAGAAAATTCAGAGTGGTATATAGTTCGGAAAAAAAAACATAATCTTAACCCTGATCAACAAAGAAAATTGTACAGAAGTCAGACATACATACAAGTCAGACATACATACACTATCTCAGATTGATTTTGTAAATACACTTTACTGAGTTCACCTAAAATACACCTTAAGTTCCCGAAATACACTCTGGACTCTGAAAATACACCCAATAAGCACTATCTCAGATTGATTTTGTAAATACACTTTACTGAGTTCACCTAAAATACACCTTAAGTTCCCGAAATACACTCTGGACTCTGAAAATACACCCAATAAGCACTATCTCAGATTGATTTTGTAAATACACTTTACTGAGTTCACCTAAAATACACCTTAAGTTCCCGAAATACACTCTGGACTCTGAAAATACACCCAATAAGCACTATCTCAGATTGATTTTGTAAATACACTTTACTGAGTTCACCTAAAATACACCTTAAGTTCCCGAAATACACTCTGGACTCTGAAAAATACACCCAATAAGCACTATCTCAGATTGATTTTGTAAATACACTTTACTGAGTTCACCTAAAATACACCTTAAGTTCCCGAAATACACTCTGGACTCTGAAAATACACCCAATAAGCACTATCTCAGATTGATTTTGTAAATACACTTTACTGAGTTCACCTAAAATACACCTTAAGTTCCCGAAATACACTCTGGACTCTGAAAATACACCCAATAAGCACTATCTCAGATTGATTTTGTAAATACACTTTACTGAGTTCACCTAAAATACACCTTAAGTTCCCGAAATACACTCTGGACTCTGAAAATACACCCAATAAGCACTATCTCGGATTGATTTTGTAAATACACTTTTACTGAATTCACCTAAAATACACCTTAAGTTCCTGAAATACACCCATGATTGTGAAGATACACCTAAGAAGCACTATCTCGGATTGCACTTTTTAGGCGACGACCAAAAAAAAAAAAAAGGTCGCCACTTTTCTGTAGAATATTGCCCTCCCTTTGCGTTGATTTGCCCTCCTTTTTGGGCAAAAAACTGCCCTCCGGACGGATTTTCAATGGTCGGAAGCTATGCTACGAGAATAAAATGGAACTTTATTCTGTCTCAGCAACAACTTCTGTTATGTGCTAAATCTGACAGGTTATTCTATAACTCTGAAATAGAAGTCAAATAGAAGTTATAAATTTGTTTCATAATGTTCACAATCAAAAAGTGGGAGTCTTGGGGCGTAGCTCCCAGAAGCCAGACGTTTCCTGTTAGAAGAATTTCAGTTGCAAAAGGCATTTAGACACAAATTTCAAATTTCAAAAATGAAGATTCTTAATTTTTCCGAAATTCTAGGCTAAGTTTCTTAAATTTTTGAAATCCTAGGCTAAGTTTCTCATGAAAAAAAAAACTGAGTGTACGCTCTAGTATAGTAACAACTCTTTGCTGTACGTTGTTATGTTATAATTTGCACTGTACTACGTTGCATCATTACTTATTACGTGAGTACCATTGATACGTTTCACGCTCAATGTGTCCTATTTAAGTACCACATAAAGGTATATCAAAACATGTGTTAAATGTGTGTAACATTAGTGCATTGTGCAGCTGTTTTCACATAAAAACACGTAACGTTCTTAGTCTCTAACTCATTACTCAATGCGTCCTAAGTTAGTAGTTGTGTGTTACTCTTGTTTACGTGTTTCAAGGTCTACTGACCTCCCCCTTCTTTTAAACGCTTACCAGTTAAATCGCTTTCTTTCCTAATGCCCCAATTACTAAATTACTGTGAAGTTTCCTTGAAGTTGTTAAGTGGATATCAGAAGACGCTGAATATTTTAATGTTAGCCACGTGCGCATTATTATAGGTACTTCAATGTTCTTGTGCCAAATTGGTGGCACACAAATTCACTCATGTATTTGGAACGCGCGGTGACACATTGAAAATCTGTACGCAGCCGGTATCACGTACGTTTATTATGCAATCGTGTTGCTTTACGTCCCAATATTAAGTGCGGTCGGTGTTTTTTAATGTGGAAAATAACTAATTTTGGAACCTAATGTAACTCGGTATGGCTAACATCACTTGTTGCTATTCGGTTTAATTTAGATAATTACCTAAACGTGTTACGTTCTTTGTACTTGTTGCTTTATCACCTAAAACAGATCTCTGTTATTTCACCCAATTTGCCACCTTTATTCCTGTTTGAAAACCCTGATTGATTAACTCATTTTAACCCTTTCCAATTACCCTACTTTAACCCAAGTAGAATGATCTGATGACCCACCATGTCATGGCATGAAGTGGTCTCCTCCTCATCTCCCTCCTCATCTCCTTCCACTCGTCACCACTGTTAACCCCGATGTCATTGCAGCTAACCTCTCGCAGACCATCACTGCTAATGTCACTGCAACTTATCAGAAGAGCTTCTTCTTCATCCTAGACCCTGAGATAGTGACTGAAACCTGTGCGAATCTCCGCCAAAGCGCTCAATGCTACGGTCGGAACCCTCTGATAGTCACTGCTAGCAAATTCTCAGAGTTATTCATTCACAATACCTTCAATGACCAGGGATATCAAGTCTATAACAGGTGGGAGATATTAGGTTGTGACACCTTATGTCCTATGTTCTATGTCTGTTGAACACTTAAATTATATCATTTCATCAAGGGATTGAAGTTAAAACGATTTCCCCTTTCCCCTTAAATCCTTTGGGCCCCCTTCAAAAATTCCCTCAAGATCAGCCCTGCTCCTCAACTTCCTTCTGAGTCTTCTGCCCAGTCTCTTCCTCAGTCTTTTGTCCTGTTCTGCAGCCCCTTCACAATGGATTCCTAATTCATCCCCCACTGAACCCTGCATTTCATAACCCCCTATGGCCTCTCTACTGACCCCTGCTGACCCCTGGTAAACCCTACTGACCCCTGCTGACTCCTGGTGAATTCCTACTGACGCCCTGCTTTGACTCCTGCTAGCCTGGTGAATCCCTGCTGACCCCCTACTGACTCCCTGTTGAACTCCTACTGACCCTCCTGCTGACTCCTAATGACCCCTGGTGACCCCACCAACCCCTACTGACCCCTGGCGACCCCCACTCACCCTCCCAGTGACCCCACTATCCCCTAGCTCCCTAGTGACTCCCTATTGAACCCCTGCTGTCTTGCTGACCCCCTGGTGACCCCTACGACACCCTGCTGCCCCACTGAGCCCCTGCCCTGCTGACCTCTGGTAAACCCTTACTGAACCATTTCAGATCTGATAATTCTATAATTGTTTCGACACTTATCATGAGTGATTTTGAACATGAAAAACACCAGGGGGTTGGAGGTTGTTCAGTGTGGCAGCAGGGGGTCATTGGTATAGTCTTCCCCACTTCCCTAGGTCATATAAACGCAGGGAGTCAGTCAATAGAATTGAGTGTTTCTAACATGAGCAGGAAATAGTTCCAGGCATGGCACGGCATCAGGGATAAAACAATATGACTATATTGGAATGGATTTATAAGACTATAATGCTACAAGAGTAGGGATGGTCATTGGTCACCACCTGAACTGCACATTGTCATGGACCATTAGCAACTTCAAAATTCTCTCTTTCTTTGATTTTTGTAACATTCAAAACGGCATTATATAAATGTACGGAGCTTGAGCCATCTTCAACCACAAGGGAAAATTTTGACTGTTTCAACGACCTCAATTGACATTTGACACCCCACCAATCAAATTAGCAGGAAAATGTCGGTTATAGAAATTGTAACAACTTTTTCTCTCACAACTTTCAACTAAGATGCTTCTGTACGAAACCAGAGATGAAAAACGAAAAAAACGGCCAAACGGCCAACGGCCAATTGGCCGAAACAGCAAATTTTCTAGTCGGTTGGCCGTTGGCCGGTGGACCCCCCCCAATTCAATCATCAACATCATGGACCTAAAGATGACATTCAAAGATCCTTTTGCCTATGAAGATCCGGCCTACGACAGTTCCTCTGACAGTGGGATAGACACCTCTTCATCTTCTTCCAATGAATCCTCTTCATCCTCCTCTACCTTCAGCTTATCATCCTCCTCCTCTTCTACACCAGATCCTCCAGTTCCACTAAAGAGCTGTAAATTCAAGTCTTGGTCCCACCTCAACCTCCTCCAAAACCAACTGAACCCAAGATCCAGATCAGAGCCCCTATCCCCCAAGTGCCAGATCAGAGTCTCACAACAGACACTTCACAGACAACTGCAGCTTCCTACATCTTCATCATTAACGATTGATTAATGGATAATTGAGCTGCAGACATAAGCCAACACATGCTGTCGCATCAACTCTAGAGAGGAAAGAAAAGCCTTGCTGAAACTCTGATAAAGCACAGAACAGCGATCCTTACATAGAACGAGGAACTGAAGAGGTTCAGAAGAGTTTCACACGTGAACAAACAGGGACACATAGCATGTGGCAATACAGGCAGCACAAATGGTACTGTACATTCTCAAACATATTGTGTAGATTTTGTTCCTCAGTTAATTTATTATGTTTTCGAGTGAGATTATATATACAACTATGCATCATATGCATGGATTTAATCATAATTTAATGAAATTTTGACAATTTTTTCTGCAAATGGTCATTTTTTGGTAATAAAAACCCTTCGGAAATCCTTAAAATTTTCATGAAAATCCGTTTAATTTTCATGAAAATTCTTTGAGTTTTAATGAAAATTCGTGAAAATCCTTGAAATTTTCATGAAAATTTAGATATTTTGATTTCATAATCATTTGCCAAACACGGCACTTCCCCATAGCTATAGTAGAGCGCGCGGCGCGGCGCGTTCACACGCCTATGTTGGGAACCAAATTGCAAATGATTCAATGCCAAAAATGGTTACCACATGTTACGTGTCCTGGCCCTGTTTGTTCGCGCTTGCGCGCGCTTTTCGTAAAAAAGTTCCTACGCCTGCATAGGTTTGCTAAACACGTATATCCCTGTCTGCGTTGCGCGGCGCACACCTATGCGGGCTTAGGAATGCATAGGTGTGTGTATGCGCCGCGCCGTGCGCTTCCTTACGGGACGCTGGGGAATTGCGCGCCGCAGCCGCGCGAGCCACACAGGGATATACGTGTTTAGCAAGTAAAAAAGCTCTTCTCTGAAGAGGCCCGCTTGCGTCTTGCGAGGGTATGATGACGTAAGCATCTGGTAAGTTTCCTATAAAACCCGCGCAACCCAAACGGGCCAAGCCACAGGGGTGTAGTTGTACGACGTACGTACTGTTTTGCTTGCCAGACGTTGTGATCTGACCATGACCGGGATCGGACCCCGCGCCTCTTCTGCGCCGGTATGTCTCCCATACCGGCAGAAGAGTCGGGGCTGAGTGACGTCACAGATGGAAACGTCAATTTTTCCTGATCCTAAACCTAAATATGGCCCTAATCAAAACCCTAACCTTAATCAGTTAACCCTTACCCTAAACCTAACAAATCCTGACCCTAATTCCGATCCTAGCCCTATTCCTTAAAGCCGCAAGGTGTGCTCAATTATATTTTTCCGAATGACGTCATTGTCATAAAATTAGATAATGAAAGTCCCTGTCCACTCGGGATGGTGGGCTGCTATATCGCAAACTAGGATATAAGCGATTTTGTGGACTTTTGAAGGTTTTTATGGGTTAAAATGACCAAATTAGAAAGTAAAAATTAACACAAATTAATTAACACTTAACATTGAGGTTGCAAACAGTAAAACATTTCATAAAGTAATACATTGTTTGTATCATATCAGCAGATTGAGATATAACTTTCAATTTCAATTCAAATAAAAGTTCAAATATCATGATGATTCCTGATTATATAAATGAAAATGATACAATTTGTTTACAGAGCAGAGCAATTAAAGTTGCCATATTCACATGTTGAATACTGCTATACACTATTACACTTACAGTGGCTGAAAATAATTGCTACTTGCAAGGTGCCATACGTCACAGGGCAATATTTACAGCATTTTCTTGTCAATCACGCGTCCTACGGAGTTGCGTTAAGTCAAGCCGAAAAATCCTCAAGTCCGACTTGGCATGTGGTGATATTGGAAATGGATACCGTTCATTATGATTAATTCTATACTAAATCTAATGCAGCTCAGTGCATCATCATTGATACATCAGGTGAGTTCCAGTAAAGTGATCAAAAATTCTGAATAGTATTAGCAATACTTCACTTTGATATTACAGTAACAAAGATCAACTTTACCAGTTTACCACCTCTGTTTGTTATTAGAAGTTTGCCCGGCATATTAACTTAACGCGGATATGTGATCAAAAAATCTGCACACTTATCAAATTTGTAAATCTCGGCAACAGCTTCTAAACTATGAAAATACAATAATAGTGTACACTTGAACAACTATTACAATGATCACATATCATCACTTCGGGTATGAGACGCCTGTAGTAACGGTACTCACTGCTCTCATAATCCTATCTCACAGCTTATCAGGTACCACCATCTCTACTTACAAATAGTATCAAATTGAAATGAATATTACAAATTGGTGTAAGCATTTATATCATAATATATGCACAATTACCAGAAACGTAAAAAGGTGAAATTATCTTCAGTGTAATATCATGATGTATAAATTATATATAGTCGCGTAAACTGTCTATCGTTTCTGTCTTCTAAAACTATATTTTTCTAAAACTACATACAAAACAACTAGGTCCACTCTGCCAGTGAAGAAATTATCGATTGGTAGTGGTAGGAAATCACTTTAATGATCAAAGGTACAGTTGTGCACAACATTAACATAAATCAGTTTCGGGACGAAAATGCTGCGCGCAGTTTCTGACCAATTCATCTCTGTTTAAACCATTTGTGAGCGTCGAAATGATTCCAAACTATGCTTTGTTAGAAGTTTATGGCATAAGAATAAGATAGCATCTGTGAAAATATGAAGAATTTTCATCCAAAAATTACGAAGAAATTGACTTAATTCTGCTTTATCTGGCATAATATGGTAGAAATTATTTCAAATTTTCACAAATGCAATTTCATTCCAACTTTTATCCATGCAAATTTTGGAATCTATTCGACGCTAACGAATGGTTTTAGCTGTAAATTGGTCGGAAACTGCGCGCAGCACTTTCCGTCCGAAACTGATTGATTTACACAGACATACTACACAGGTAGTGTAGGTGGTATGATAACATACAATTTGTGGCAATTTAATTAATATCAGAAGTGGTAATTGAAATTCGATATTTCTATTCGAATGATAATTTTATTCGTCAATAGCAGAATGGACTGAAACGGAAATGCGTTGTGCAGAAATATAGGCAGCTATGACCAGAGTTCCTATCAGTATCAAGTCATTATTTGCTCATGATTCATCGAAAATCACGGTACACGTTTCCATTGCCATTTCAAGACAGCAAAAGCTAAACATGTATCGAACAATCGTTCATTTCTACTCTTTCAGCATATCTGCCGATTCTGCACAATAAAATGCATCAATAGTTACATACTTAAAATATAATAATAATAATAAAGTGATAAATATTCAATCAATATTGCTTTCCTCCGAGACTTATCATTGCTGAGTTTCTAAAATAGCACCTTGTTTGGCGATATCTCGAAGTAGATAAACTATTATCAGCAGGCACTGACTTCTGCATCAACCTTGGGGAGGGGGTAAGGCAAACTTTGGCAAACTTTGGCAAACACTTTTTTTGGCAAACTCCAAAAAAAGTGGAAGCATTTGCCAAAGTTTGCCAAAAATAAAACACCTTTTTAGCCACTTTGGCAACACTTTAGGTACCCATAATATGCTTCTCAAAGATGCTGAATCGATTCCCAAGGTCTGTTTCACATTTTGACGTTATCCAGAAGCTTTAACAGCGACTACATCCACATTGAATAGAGTAGTGGGCTACAGTAACAAATACGATATTTCATTACCTCTTACTTTAAGTTTTATGCATTCAAGTACTGAGTAGTCCGATCAAACTGTTGTATGAAGCCCTAAAACCGAAGCATCCACGCTACATAAGTCTGATACTACAGCATTAAATCAATAGTAAGGCCCCACCGTGACCATTGGGCAGTTTCCATGGATTCCTGCAACATAACCTGACATGTTGAGAATGCTAATTGCCTAGTGAAGGTTAAGTGGAGCCAAGTGGTGGCTGTTTGTAGCATAGTGGAGCCTATTGGAGGCTCTGAGGAGTCTAGTGACGGCTGAGTGGATCCCAGTGGGGGCTTTGTAGAGCCTAGTAGAAGCTGTGTTGAGCCTAGTGAAGGCTGCGCGGAGCCTAGTGAAGGCTGAGCGGAGCCTAGTGGAGAGTGATTGGAGCCTAGTGGAGGCTTTGTAGAGCCTAGTAGAAGCTATGTGGAGCCTAGTGGTCCACAAGGCTCCACTTATTCTACACTAGACTCCACTCAGCCTTCACAAGTAGTGGAGGCTGCTTGGAGCCCAGTGGAGGTTGAGTGGAGGCTGTGTAGAGCCTAATGGAGGCTGTCTGGAGCCTAGTGGAGGCTATGCAGAGCCATTAGGCTCCACTAGGCTCCATTCAGCCTCCAACCACTCTACACTAGGCTCCACCCAGCCTTCACTAGTAGTGGAGGCTGTGTGGAGGTTGAGTGGAGCCTAGTAGAGGCTGATTGGAGCCTGATTGGAGGCTGAGTGGAGCCTAGTGGAGGCTGACTGGAGCCTAGTGGAGGTTGTGTAGAGCCTAACGGAGGCTGTGTGAAGCCTATTGGAAGCTTTGTAGAGACTAGTGGTCCACTAGACTTCACTTAGCCTACACTAGGCTACATTCAGCCTCTACTAGGCTCCACACAGCCTCCATTGCGCAGTTGTCGTTTTCAGCATCTGAAGTGCTCACTCAGCTCAAATCATTGACAGGCCACCCTGTTAGACCGTGGGAAAAAGATTCTTATGTGCGCACTTGTCTGTAGGCCGTAGAGACTAGTGGTCCACTAGGCTCCACTCAGCCTCCACGAGGCTCCATTCAGCCTCTACTAGGCTCCACACAGCCTCCATTAGGCTCCAATCACTCTCCACTAGGCTCCACTCAGTCTTCACTTTATAGTAGTGGAGACTGTGTGGAGCCCAGTGGAGATTGTGTGGAAGCTGTGTGGAGACTAGTGTAGGCTGTGTGGAGCCTAGTGGAGACTGTGTGGAGCCTAATGGAGGCTGTGTGGAGCCTAGAGGCGGCTGTGTGGAGCCTAGTGGAGGCTGTCTGGAGCCTAGTGGAGGCTGTCTGGAGTCTAGTGGGGGCTGTGTGGAGCATAGTGGATGCGGAGTGGCGCCTAGTGGATGCTCAGTGGAGCTTAGTGAAGGCTGAGTGGAGGCTGTATGGAGCCTAGTGGAGGCTGTGTGGAGCCTAGTGGAGGCTGTCTGGAGTCTAGTGGTGGCTGTGTTGAGCCTAGTGGAGGCTGTGTGGAGCCTAGAGGCGGCTGTGTGGAGCCTAGTGGAGGCTGTCTGGAGTCTAGTGGTGGCTGTGTGGAGCCTAGTGGAGTCTGTGTGGAGCCTATTGGAGGCTGTGTGGAGCCTAGTGGAGGCTGTCTGTAGTCTAGTGGAGGCTCCGTGGAGTCTAGTGGAGGCTGGGTAGAGGCTAGAGGCGGCTGGGTGGAGCCTTTTGAAGGCCGAGTGGAGCCTAGTGGAGCCTAGTGGAGGCTGGTTGGAGCCTGTTGGAGTCTGGGGGGAGCCTAGTGGAGACTGTGTGGAGCCTAATGGAGGCTGTGTGGAGCCTAGAGGCGGCTGTGTGGAGCCTAGTGGAGGCTGTCTGGAGCCTAGTGGAGGCTGTCTGGAGTCTAGTGGGGGCTGTGTGGAGCATAGTGGATGCGGAGTGGCGCCTAGTGGATGCTCAGTGGAGCCGGTGGAGGCTGTATGGAGCCTAGTGGAGGCTGTGGAGCTAGTGGAGGCTGTCTGGAGTCTAGTGGTGGCTGTGTTGAGCCTAGTGGAGGCTGTGTGGGCCTAGAGGCGGCTGTGTGGAGCCTAGTGGAGGCTGTCTGGGTCTAGTGGTGGCCTGTGTGAAGGGGAGTGTGTGTGGAGCCTATTGGAGGCTGTGTGGAGCCTAGTGGAGGCTGTCTGTAGTATAGTGGAGGCTCCGTGGAGTCTAGTGGAGGCTGGGTAGAGGCTAGAGGCGGCTGGGTGGAGCCTAGTGAAGGCTGAGTGGTGCTTAGTGGAGGCTGTGTGGAGCCTAATGGAGGCTGTGTGGAGCCTAGTGGAGGCTGTCTGGAGTCTAGTGGTGACTGTGTGGAGCCTAGTGGAGGCTGTGTGGAGCCTAGAGGCGGCTGTGTGGAGCCTAGTGGAGGCTGTCTGGAGTCTAGTGGTGGCTGTGTGGAGCCTAGTGGAGTCTGTGTGGAGCCTATTGGAGGCTGTGTGGAGCCTAGTGGAGGCTTCTGTAGCCTAGTGGAGGCTGTGTGGAGCCTAGTGGAGGCTGGGTAGAGGCTAGAGGCGGCTGGGTGGAGCCTATTGAAGGCCGAGTGGAGCCTAGTGGAGGCCGAGTGGAGGCTGGTTGGAGGCTGGGTGGAGCCTGGTGGTGGCTGTGTGGAGCCTAGTGGAGGCTGGTTGGAGCCTGTTGGAGGCTGGGTGGAGCCTAGTGGTGGCTGTGTGGAGCCTAGTGAAGGCTGAGTGGTGCCTAGTGGCGTCTGAGTGGTGCCCAGTGAGTGGAGGATAGTTGGAGCTAACGTCTGGTCGAAAGTTTGAATCTATAAATGATGTTTTTCAAATTACTAAATTAAATGAGCAATATTTTATCTCAAAAGATTTTCTATTCAAAACTAATCAAATGATTGATCGGACCAATTCAGTGAGCCTCCGTTTGAATCCTATAAATTGTTTTCAAATTACTAAATAAGTGCACATTTTATCAGTTTCAGCTAATTGATTAAGGCTCCAGTGAGCCTCCGTTATAGCCTCCATTAGGCTCCATATTAAAGCTTTAGCCTGCACGAAAATGTTATGTTTCAGTTTCCGTGGGGGCTAATGGAGGCTAATTCTTCAGAGGAGGCTAAATCAAAATTTTAGCCTCAATAGAGGTTGAGTGGAGGCTAATGGAAGCTGGTGGGCGCTTATTATCCACAACAGTGGAGGCTTTTTTCGAAAATTAGACTATTGCAACCATTAGCCTCAATGGAGGCAAATTTTTGAAATTACCCTACACTCAGCCTCCGGACCCATGATACTAATGCAGGCTAATTTTGGTCATGTTCCTGTGGTACCATTTTGCCGAAGACACGTTATCTGATGAACGCAAGTTAAAGATAAGTAGATAGTAGATACATGTATCCATGCCTGGGAATTATAAGCAACTCTTTTCTCGAACGAAAAGGTTCTCGAAATTTCTAACCCTGGTCCTTCAGCCTAAGGATACCTTTTTGTAAACAGTATGGTGCTTGGACAGGGAAGGTCAGGCGTAAAGCCTCGAAGGGAAGGTCTGAATGAAAATTAAGCATTGGATATCGATTCAGCTCCTTTGAAAACCATTATACACACGTCCTGTATGCACTGGACAAGAAATCAGAAATTACAAAATTTTTGGTTTATTTTTGGCAAACTTTGGCAAATTTTGGCAAACTTTGGCAAACTATGGCAAACTTTGGCAAACACTTTTTTTGGCAAACTCCAAAAAAAGTGGAAGCGTTTGCCAAAGTTTGCCAAAGTTTGCCTTACCCCCCCCCCAACCTTGTTAGCCAGTTGCAACTAATTAATTCACAAGGCGACTAGATATCAAAGTCTAAATACTTAAGACTCAACTTTAAATCATCTAATCGAATAAATCAAAAATAAACTCTTCGTTATTTACAATCTGGCCGTCCTTTTTCTCTATTTCATTATTTTCGAATGATTAAAAACGAATGTGAATGAACACGGCGGAATTTGATGTTGTCATTGCTTTCATTCCTTGGCTTCACTGCAGCTCATATCACATGTTTGAAATTTCTAATAACAGTCTCTGGGCGCAACTGTGCGATTCGTAACTGTCTTTTCTGTCTTAATAATATCAAATCAAATTATTTATATCCTACATAATTCATGAGCTGAAGATACCATGCTAACTTACATACAAACAAACATACGGCATTACTACGATTAACAGACATACATACACACAAACATACAAATATACATTTACAAACACACATACATCATACACTCTACACAGTACACACAGTTGCAGTACCTAAACACAGACCTTGAAATCTGCTTGCCATCTGACGATCATGTCATGGAATGCTACTTCTCCTCTACATACCAAACAGCGGGTACCTTCAACTCAGGATGTCCTATTAATATCGGGGTCGAATTAGCTTAAGTATTAGAAAGATCCCAAAATCTTCATAACATTGACCAATCAGAGAGCGAGTTGAACGCTAACTGGCTCGCTGATTGGTAAATGTCTAAAGGACCTAAGAGTAAGAGTAGGCCAATACGCTCCCGATATAATGTTAAATGGCACGTGAGAGAAATAAGCGGTTCAGCTTCAATCCTCATAAAATGACGACAGTACCATGGCGACACTATTTTACCATGACGACACTAGATACTATGACGACACTATATACCGTCTATGAATCACGCGCGGCCCTTAGATTCGACAATTTAACATATCAGATAAAAAGATTGTGAAATATTCAAAGTGAGGTGGAGTCTTTGTATTTGTTTGCTGGTGCCTGGAGTTGGGCGTGGCACGGTGCCCCGGGACAGTGTAATCGTGTGATAGTGGTGGGGGACATCTCGCTGCTATCTATCTGCTCTCTTCTCTCTCTTCTTTGAGGGGTTATTTAGGACTAAGTGCTATCAGAGGAGGGCGGGGTGCCCTCTCCGCGGCGCGCCCCTACGAGCAGATCTTCTCCACAAAGTTATTGGTGCACTTGGTGCACTTCATCTCTAAGCTGTGGTAAATGAACTGACAGTTACAGTCTGATATCACGCTCACCACCTTGTCCACGAAGCCGCGCTTACAGCACAGATTGCTACACGAGTCAGATTTGCGGATGGAGGTTGTCTGGCACACCCTCCCCTTGGTGCCGACGCTGCCGACCACCTCGTTGGGCAGGCAGAAGGAGTCCATGTTTGTCACGGAGGAGTAGACGAGGTCGTCCTCCGCTGGCGCTGGGTCCGTGTTGTCGTACAGGATCCACGTGTTGTCCGTGATGCTCTCGATGACGCGCAGCGCCCACTTGTACTTCTCCATCAGGTGACTCCCGATATCGTCTATCTCTGGCATACGCTCGTAACACGTCTTGATGGTGCACGAGCCGGACAGACCCTGACACTTGCAGATCTGCCGCATGTTGTTCTTCACTGCCAGATGGACGAAGAGGTTATTTGAATTAAGGACTGGTTACGTTTTGTGGTTCAGATATACAAAAATCGTCAGAAATAATTTTATTTCATCCAAAATACAGAGTAAATCCTGCCAAGAAGCAACTTGACTCTTGAGGTCATCCTATCAACCTGCCAGATAACCAGCTCTGTTGTTGTGCCGTTTTATCTTCTCTGACAACTCATCCCGAGAGGTGTGCGGACTGTCAACGAACCGCCGTGTTCTTTCCACAATAGCTGCGGCAAATCCATGTCAACTTCTTGTTATGTATTGCATACTACAGCGTGTGTAAACACACATACTTATTGCTTGAGCCTTGACACATGACATATTTAGAACATATTGCATGCTCTTTTTTTATAGTGCTTCACACCGTTTCAAACTGCAACATTGCAAATCTAATTTCTATATTTAGAAGACATATTCTGTGTAGTAGCAGTAGTAGTGGTGTAAAACTGAACTATGCCGTCATTTCCCCGACCACAGGGGGATTACAGAGACAAGCACTAATGTCGTGTACAAACACTGCTTTTATAAACAGGATATATTAGTAACAAAACATACTATGAGGTCATGCAACGCATATCAATGTATGAATAGCAATCACTATGAATATAGCAATCACTCATAGGATAGATATGATGTAGTGATGTAATGGAGGAAGCCGTGGGCACACTTTGTGGCAATATGCCGACAAGCAAGGCTGCAGAAAAGCGTGGGAAACGGGGAGGGATTTCCGGGGTCCCCAACGTGCGGTAAAACATCGCGAATCCTAAAAATAATTAATGGAATCCTGTGTGATGGAATGCTACATTCTCACGAAACATGCTGTTTCAGGAAGAAATTCCTACATAAATCCACAAACTTGATAACACCATCACGATCTGATATCGACTTCAACACCCCATCCTGGTCCTAATATGATAATCCATTTCCTTTCCCTTAAATACCCGGGAAGTTTAGCACTCACCATTATTCCCCAAATACAGGAGGTTAGCACTCACCATTATCAAGTGAATCTGAGCACCCTCCCCAGGTCCAGCCAGGCCTATCTGGAGCCGGTGCGTTGTCCATCTCCTTACATCCACACATGTAGATATCTCCATCTGAACAGGAGTTAACTACTCCGTGTATAGCACTAGCAGACATCAGCGCGTAGATAAACCCTGACTCACTGACATCTGAAATGGTGGGAATCAGTTATTCGTCTGCTAAATACTCAGGTAGTACTTAGAAGGTTGTCTGTATCTGATTGTCTAGACGGATGGCGATATGTGTTGTTTGTCACTTCTCACTTTTTCAATATTCGAGTAAGGAAATTTGGATCATAACATTCAAGGCAATTTTGAGATATTTTAGAATATTCGAGAATGTCTGGGTTTGATTGGGGATGAAGTAGTTGGGTCAAGGTAGGACGTTGGTCAAGACAGCTAGAACCCAATCGAACAGCGGCATTGGTGCATGCCCGAAAATTCTTATCCCATTAAATCATGAGGCTGGGTGATAAGGAATTCATGAAGTATTTCCTGTTAATTCTAATCATGACATAATTCAATTATTAGACAAATTTGAAACATGTCCTGCTAAAGCTGATCACCATGGAAATTAAAACTCGTAACGAAATGTGCGGTTTCCCAGAAAATCGTGGGAAAATTGGCCAAGGAACATATCGTAGATTCCTGATTGTTTCCATGTTTTCACCGATAACCATATATTACTTGGGTCTGAATCACACTTCATATCAACTCTACCCAAAATTCTTAATCACTGCATCCGGTTAATAAAAGGCCTGCGATTGCGAGTGTTTTCACAGACAAAGCTAGAAAGACACGTCCAGGCATCGGATTATAATAATTCCAAGAAGTCTCTTTGTATAATTATTCAATAAACAACACGGAGTCTCCAAGTACCAGGAAGTTCGTTACACGGACAAACCGATAATCCGATTAATATCACCGTTACAACTCTACTTCAGGTGTTTGAGTGACATTAAATTTTAACGGCCTTTTAAATTCTGATTTCCACGTCTTCAAGAATTGTGGGCAGGGCATGTAAATGTAAGGTGTGTGTTTGAGAGATACATCAGGAATTGATGCTACGACTGAGGACTGAGCCGGCAAGTTTACAAGGATTTCCCATGCTAAATATCCACAAATCATCGTAGTCCAGACGTTTTCACCGTAATTCAGAGGTTAGCTGAGACATCAGATCACTCGAGCAGTCTCAGTCCTGAGTCACACCTACATTGCAGACTGTTACCTGACCTAGAGTACCGGCCCGCTTTGACAGGGCTATTGTACGCTTGCTTTGAGGGTTGAAGCGGCGCTCGATTGAGTGATTGACGGTATGCCGTCATATAATTGACTCATATCCCTGATGTCATCACTTCAAATTAGGAGACCAATGTTGTCAATTGTAAGTGTGAAGATCAACACTCAGTGGACCAACTAACACCTTCAAAGGCTCCAGTTAGCGTACTTAAAAGTATTGCATTACAAGTAATTGCTATCCGATATTTTCCCAGGTGTTTCAGTAAAATTACAGGGACACCCCCGTTAAAATTGTAAGTTAGAGACCAGATTTAGTACGTTAATATCACCGCAGTTTTCACTGCGCGCGTTGTAGAAATCATGTGAGCGCGCGTATACAATCACAAGTCAAATGACCGCGCGTTCCGTCAAAAGTATGCGCCCCTGTGACAAATTTGTGAAACATGTTCGAATTAGCGGCAACGGGAGTTACAAAAGATGGAAAGATGTTTAACATATAGTTACAAGAGAATGTCAGGCTTTCTTTTAATGTGTACTGATGATTTCCTACCACCCCAAATCATCCTGTATCAATTTCGTCATCAAAAAGGAATGCACCGAAGGAGATTAGCGTTGGCAAAGAGAGCACCAAAAGACCACACCTAACTTGTCTCACATAATATCCATTTGGAGGAAATCCGGCCTTGTAAAATCGTCTGTTCTCAGGCCCTTCTTAGCACGGGTATATGGTAGATCAACATGATGCATTAAAAGTAAATTTCCTTCGCCTTGCGAGCTCTAGAGGAGTAATAACCCTACAAAGTACAGAGTACTAGGGAAGTAATTACCCTACAAAGTACGGAGGGGAATGTTTACAGTTTACCTGTTTAATCAGGGATATTGGCGTGAAACGCGCGAGGGTTGGTAATCTCATGATTAATTTCTCTTGGCTCCATACTACGAGTCTACTTTGTCAACGGCATGTCTCAATATCCTTGATTAAAAGCCAGCAACGTGTCAAGCTCTATTCGATATTAAATTGACTGTTGATGAATCAAGCAAGCTCAATAGTACACTGACTTTTAGCCAGCCTTCAGGCGACTTTTGTAATGTAAATCAAACCAATTCAGTTTGTATGCCGTGTGAATCAATCATTGTTTATCAATGCCGATGGGAACTTTTGAAGACGATATTTAATTGATTTCATGAACTGCTGATACGAAATACCGCAATGGATTACCGATAGTGACCTAGAAAGTCTTTGAAGTGTGCACACCACACGCGACCTCTGAAATGAAATGGAAGTAATGTCCGTTAAGAGACACTACCAAGGTCACTCCTACGTGCGACTGCTAATGAGCTTGACAAATGAAAAACAGAGGGGCAGCAGAGAGTATGATAGTTTACGCTCCTACGCATCACGCTAACATCGGCTCAACTCAAAGTGTTGAGCTTCTGTTATATTATTATTATTCATATATTAAAATAATATTATACATAAAATATACGCATCGAATAATCCACACCTGGCAGCCACCTGTCCGTATACCGGGGCTGGTGACGCCCTGAACCTAACATGCACTTAGGAGACCTCCACTGGGACCCTGCCAATGGCACTGAACTCACGTGACCCACCAGTAATTGAAACAAAATATCTCTAAATGAACGGCCGAAGATGATCTGCAAAGAAATTATATATTTTTCAGGGCACGCGGCCAAGAGTTTCTGAAGTTCCGATCGGAGTCTGAAAATGTGGCTGTAAGGCTTATTTTAGCTTTTTAGCCTCCATGTTGAAGTTAAATTGTACTCTCAAAGCTTTGAGGACGTACAGAGTGATTAGGGAAATATGTTGCATAGCAGTAATTAGGAAAGTACCGTGCAGGGCAATTTGAGGAACGGAATCGTTCCGATCGCTGCTTCATAGATCGGACTTTGAGATGGAGAGAGGGGACATTTAATACTGATATCACCGACTCTATCAGCCCTCCCTGCTTACCAATAGAAACACAGCCTTCCACATTCCTCCGCAATTAAAGAATTCCTGGCATAGCTCACTACCGCTCAAATTGTCAGATCTCATTCAATGCGTGTAACGTGATTGGATCAAGAAAACAATTGACATTGACCGACTCTCTGAACGCACTGATAATTCACAGAGTCAACAGACAAGTTAAAAGGTTTTTGTGAAATGTTCATTATGATTCATAGCTTTAAAACTTTCTGTGAATAATAGACAAGTTTGTGAAAATTTGAAATATGATCATAACTACATGGAAGCCATCCAGATTCAAAGTACCTAAAGTTGATCCAATGAAAGACAATTTTAGGCATAGAATCAATTTAGAACAAACCTTTCCAAATGGGAATATGAAATTTGGCCACTAGTTGTGAATCCGACCATTGATTAAAAGAATTATTAAACTCTTCATTTCATGTTAAAATTCAAGCTTCTCACATTAATTGATTTAACAAGTATTAAGCAAGTACTTATAATTTAACTCGTTACCTATAATTGAAACGTATTTAGTTTGCTGCTTGTGAAAATTCATACATTCAATAATGTTTATATTTCGTCAAAACGAAGTATGTGTTACAGATAGCTGATTAATTTTTGACAAAAGTCATTGAATAAACAAATCCATGAAATTCGTTGAGTTCAAAAAGAAATCTGCTTGATGTCCATCGGCGTTTTATAGTGAACGAAACACATGCTGATCATTGATCACCATTATTTGTCTCTCGGTGTGTCCAAGAAATGAATATATTGATGATTATAATATACAACTTGTATGAGGGAGATATAATGATTCAAGCCAGGGTAACATATATTATCATTATATCTGGAATGATAAATCGCTGTTTTAAGTTCCTGATTCCTGAACCAACTGATATTACATTTCCTGGTAAGATTCCCCAACCTAATTTGATTTTATAGTCTACGGAATCTTGGCACGGAAATAGAGCTACAATCAAATTTTTGTGAGGAGACTCAGGCCAATTCAATAAAATAGATATGTGAAAATTATCCCAACAATCCTCAAGGTAGCGTAGGTCGCACACAAATAATTTGCTAGTTGGTGAATAATGACGTCCTTATCAGGTGTTTGAGAGGTGAATTATTGACTTTCCACAGCTCATTTTTCGTGCGGGTATATACGTCAACATATATATACGAATCGTCATATCGATCAAAATTATAATAGGATGTGAAACGAAAAATGACAAAAAATCGTTTGGAAAACGCAGCAGCCAAGTTACAAGTCGGTACCAGTGGTAATGCTGGGGGTTTGCAGGAGGGAGGGCTGAATTAATCTGTGCTAGTGGGCAGAGTGGGGTGGGTGATAAAGTGTCAGGGGTGAAACAAATAACAGCCAGACTACGGATAGCCGAGCTGATGATTTATAGTAACCTGAGTTGTAATGTAAAGTTCTAGTAATATGAAAATATGCTAGGAATATACATCACGTAAATTAACTTTATATTCGTACTTAAAAAGATTTCTTTTTCATTCATTGAGCTCCACAATCCGCAAGAAAAGGGCTTTGTACAAGGCTGTTAATAAAGCGCACAATATTATGTACCCTCACCACACTTCATACCCAGTTTGTTCTCCCCTGGATTAAAATTAGCGTGTCTTTCTAGCACTTTAATTTGGCATATTCTGGAATGTTCGCTCAGTCCTCAAAAGCCGCATTTAAAAGCTAGAATGCTGTTCGAGAGAGGAAATAGGAGATTGGTCTGTCCTTCAAGTTCATGTCAAAACATCCAGGTGACGGGTGGCACCATTTCATAATACGCGGTATAATGTGCCAATATAACGGGGCGGGGTAGGGTGGGTGCCTATATAAGTACCTTGAGTGCCTATATAAGCACTTTGAGAGCTGTACTGATGCCGCTGAGGCGAAGTCGAGGTGGTTGCACAGCTCCAAAGTGAAGGTATTTATTACTGGTATGCTCGAAGGATTGTGGTTTTTTCAGTTTATCTCGGACCGAGTCAGCCGAGAAATTTGGTTGACAGTTCCAAGTTATTATCGGAGAGTATTATAGCGAGGTAGGGTAGGGTGGTCTTCTATTCTCCTAGACCTTGTCCAGGTCAAACCAAGCCGGTCCGGCATTCCGCATTATTATTCGCAAATCATTGTGGTCAGCAGTAACTGGGATCTTGTTCTGGAGCTCGTCACGCCTCAAATGATCTTCTGACGATCATGATTTGGTTCGCTATGAGTCTAGTCAGAACGACACGGATTACAAAAATGACTCTTAAATTATCTAGATTCCCGATAAATGAATTTTAAATGCTTTTCCTAAACAGCAGCGGGGGATTTTCCCCGTATAATTATATTTTATTTATTATTATAATTATTATGCGGATATTTCTCAAAGTTAATTATTAATTGCTGCGATGAATGAACTGTAGAATACAAACCTGAATTCCTTACTTCACATTTTACCAATTATCAGTAATATAAAAGTATAAATAATTACGGACACAACATTTTTTCCATATAACAAATTATTTTTAGGTGTCGTGATAAGGGCTAATTAGATTATCATTCCACCCCCCAAGTGAGATTTGTTCAGGTCGTATTGTCCCACTCTACTCCAGTCGTTCTTTAAAACAGTTGTATGAAGTACGATAACGTCATTAATTGATAATAACATTCCACCCAAACACGGCATTTCACCATCGTGTAGAAATAATATTATAGTCCCCCTAATAATAATATATGCCGTGAGTTTAGACTTTAGACCTGAAGCCGGGATACTGCAAACCACCAAAAATAATAATTCCTTAGATGTTTGTCTGTAAGCTGTGTTTGTATGTGTGTTTGTTTGTAAGCTGAGTTTGTCGGAGGATCATTGTTGCAAAATCACCGCTCCGCTGATTCGGTAATTGTTTAATATATATTGAAGCAGATTTAGTACATTAATTAAATAATCTAGAAGCTTTTCCGTGGTATGCACTGTGGTATGCAGATTGTGCAACATTTTAGAGAAAATACACACATTGTATTGTATTCTGCAAGAATGTACAATGTACTTTACAGCTGGATTATACATGCAGAATGTAGCGTATATCATTACACAGTATGATGATGTCATGATGCTTGTTTACGTCATGATTGAAAAGGGTCTACAGAGGGAGGTGATGATGATATGATGATCAAGTGATTAAATGAGTCAGAGAAAAAGGGAAACCCTCCCTACACAGTTCATATTGTAATCAATTCACCACGTTAAGCTATGATAATGACGTCACTCTAAGATATCCGCTTATATTAATAATCGAGTTACGGGTAAAAGGGTAACACCCTGTCATCGGCCTTGTTTTACATGATATGTGTGTTATATAAAGTTATCTCTGTGTGGGAGAGAGTGCAATTGTCTCAACAGCTGTGACAATTATCTGTGCCAGGCTACGTTTGCTAGTCTGGAGCTGATACCAGATACACACACACATACATACAACCCGCCAATCTCTATTACACTCATACAACCCGTCAATCTCTCGTACAAACACACAACCCGTCAATCTCTATTATTCAGATATACACTCAAAGATATGACCCAAGACGACTATGACTGTACAACTATGGAACTATATCATCCTTAGAAACCTAGACACACTCAGCACACCGCTGTCTGCGTGCAAACCCAATGTGAATGATAATACGTCATTCCCACCAACATACAAACCCACATCCTCTATAAGTCTTGGCAAGGACCTATTCACAAGCTCCAACATCAAGACGAGTTCAGGAGGAACACATTAATACGTACATTAATAATACATACGTAGTAATAATGATAATCCTTTCAAGCCTAATATGTTTCAGTGTATAGTTCATGTTATATATTGGTATCGGGAAATGGTGGAGCGATTGTGGGGGGGGAAAAGGAAAGGGGAGTTTGGGGGGGGGGAAGGGGGGGGGGGGGGAGGAGCCTAGGGGGGGCGTTTGGGGGGGGGGGAGCGTTACAAAGACAGAATGTCTGTTGTGGAAAGAATAAAGAACGAGACGCAGTATCTGATAACGTTTGTGAAGCAGCTCACTCCGTTCATCCACAACTACAAGGCTGTCTCCGACAAAATACACCCCAAACTGGGGACCAGCAGCAACGTGAGACCTGAGAGTCTCAACAGTATGAGTCAGGTAATGCAGGCACATTCGATAACAATGTGAGACCTGACAGTCTCAATAGACTTTGACATTTGAAAGCATGAAACCATATACTGTAATTAATGTACCAACCCAATAAAGTACCAACCCGTTACAACACCTTCCTGCAGATAATTCAGACGATCAATGAGATAACGCCTGACTCAGACCAACGGATCGCTGCCATAGAGCAAGCTCAAAGAGAGAAATCCGAGACGAAAAAGAACAAAAACTCGCTTGAAGAAGACCTGTTGAAGCAGAAAGGGAAGCTCCGATCAGTAGTGAATAGCAGTGAAGACTTGTCCTTGCTGTGAAGTAGGTAGATTTGTGATTCCACCGACCTCAGCGTTACTCCTGATGGACAGTGCCTAGAATATCTGATAACTAGCTACTCAACTACAAGTAACAGGGATGTGAGTCTTTATTGGTGTCATTTTAATAGTCTTCTGGTGGCTTAATAATAATCATCATCAATTCTCAAAGTTACCCATAGGTGGGTATTTTTACCCACTGGTGGTTGCATTTAGCCAAAATTTTATGAATGCTCATAATTTGGCTTTCTTCTAATGCTCTTTTTATGATTATTAAAGTATTAAGCGTTCTTTACTATAAAACCCGCGATATTTAGAGAATGATGTAATGGGGATCATCGTGCACATAAAGATGACTTATTGTCTTAACCCTGCCGAAGCCAGTCGGTAGTCGGATATTATTATTTCTCTACAAAACTATAAGCCTTTTACCGCTTACGTCACTTCTTGATATTCGAACCATCACAACATGGCATTTTAGCTTTTTTAATCTTGCAGTAGTTCTAGCAGTTTCAAGTTTAACCGCCGCGTTCTTTTTCATATCACGGGCTTTATTATAGTAAAGAACGCTTAAAAACCGCCGCGGACCAACACAACCAATCCTTTTTGTAAAGATCCTTTTTGTAAAATTTGCAATATTGTATTCGTGTTTCAATGCAAAATTTGATAAATTTTAAAGCAGATACAAAAGTGCAATGATTTTTTACCTTCCGTCATCATTCCCATACTTCTCAAAGCACGAATGACAAAGGACTAAGAATTGTGTTGATAAAGCCTAACCCCTCCACTTGCAATAGCGAGCTATGGAAGAAGAGGACTTTGAGTATGAGGCGAACATCAGGAACATTCTGGCGCAAAGTGAGTTGAAGTGGATCTTTGTGGGAGGCAAGGGAGGCGTTGGCAAGACCTCAGTGAGTTGCAGTCTGGCGATGCAGCTAGCTGCTCACCACGAGAGCGTGTTGCTGATCTCCACCGACCCTGCGCACAACATAGCGGACTCGTTCGAGCAGCAGTTCACGAGGAGTCCTACCCCCGTGAAGGGGGTGCCCCACCTCCACGCCATGGAGGTGGACTCCTCCCCTCCCGAGGAGGGGATAGAGGAGATATTCGCAGACCCTTCCAGCGAACAACACAACTTCATGAAGAACCTGATGAAGGACGTGGTGGGGAACCTGCCTGGCTTGGATGAGCTGATAGCCCTGGTTAACATCTTCAAGATAGTGGACACCCACAAGTTCGAGGTGGTCGTGTTCGACACTGCCCCCACGGGACACACTCTGCGGCTGCTGTCTATCCCGCGCTCCATTGACAAGGTCCTGCGCCAACTCATCCAGATGAAGTCCTGGGTGGGAGGGCTTGTGAACACCATGTCAGGCTCGCTGGGAATTAACGCTGCTGTCAACATGGACCAGCTAGACGAGCTCCTGCCCGTAGTGGAGCGACTCAACACGGAACTCAAGGACCCTGACGTCACGACCTTTGTCTGCGTGTGCATACCCGAGTTCTTGTCGCTATACGAGACAGAGCGTCTCATTCAGAAACTAACAGCCCTCGACATAGACACGCACAACGTGGTTGTCAATCAGGTGGTCTATCCCGACAGAGATAAGGATGGTATAGCGTGCGGGTTGTGCGGATCACGGGCTAAAATGCAGGTCAAATACTTGGATCAAATTCAGGACTTATACGAAGATTTCCACGTCATTAAGATGCCCCAGATGCCCTGCGAAGTGAAGGGTGTGCCGATGTTAAGGAAATTTGGGGGTTTCTTAGTTAACCCACCGGACATGGAGTCTAACTCAGTACACGATCTTATGAAGAACTTGTAGAAGCTTCTAGGTGTTGCTTTAAATCTAGGTTGCTTTGTAGTATAGGATGCTTGTAAAGTTGCTTCAATTGTTGCTAGGATGTTACTTTGAGTCATGTGAATTTGCTGGTAAATTCCCATGAAAATAATCTTCAGTCCGACGTATTGCTGGTTTTATTTAAAAGTTAATTAAGCAAACTATAGAATTATACTCCGTTGACTTGCTGTACAGTCAGTTTTTTGTAAGAAACTTATTGAAATCCTAGGCTACTAGTTTCTTGTTTTTCACGAGCCCAAACGTTTCTTAATCGGTTTCCTACAGCAAAACGTCCAATATAAGGATATGATAGGAAACTACTGTGTTGACTGTAGTTGGTTCCTGAAAGTTTCATCAATGTTGCTCAAAAGCCTCAGAGATATGCGCAATGCGCATTTTTGTAACGCAAATCAAAAGGATGCATAGTGTTGCTATTAAATGGGTATCAAATTACATGTATGTAATAACATGTTATAAACAGCGCATGCTGCTCCCATTATACAAATAGATTGATACCTCCTCTTGTGCTCTTCACCTGTCGTGAGACTACTATAACTACATAGCAGAGCCCAATGCTTGGAAATGAATTTATTGTCTAACAGCTGCTAACAGAGGTTCTGGCTTTCTGGACCTACGAGAATAAAATGGAACTTTATTCTGTCTCAGCAACAACTTCTGTTATGTGCTAAATCTGACAGGTTATTCTATAAGTCAAATAGAAGTTATAAATTAGTTTCATAATGTTCACAATCAAAAAGTGGGAGTCTTGGGGCGTAGCTCCCAGAAGCCAGACGTTTCCTGTTAGAAGAATTTCAGTTGCAATAGGCATTTATACACTAATTTCAAAAGTGGAGATTCTTAATTTTTCCGAAATTCTAGGCTAAGTTTCTTAAATTTTTGAAATCCTAGGCTAAGTTTCTCATGAAAAAAAAACTGAGTGTACGCTCTAGTATAGTAACAACTCTTTGCTGTACGTTGTTATGTTATGATTTGCACTGTACTACGTTGCATTATTCAATATTCATTACATATTACGTGATATTGATACCAAGCCTTTGTTAACGTTTCACGCTCAATGTGTCCTATTTAAGTACCGCGTAAAGGTATATCAAAACATGTGTTAAATGTGTGTAACATTAGTGCATTGTGCAGCTGGTTTCACATACTAACACGTAACGTAGTGTTCTTAGTCTCTAACTCATTACTCAATGCCTCCTAAGTTAGTAGCTGTGTGTGTTACTCTTGTTTACGTGTTTCAAGGTCTACTGACCTCCCCCTTCTTTTAAACGCTTACCAGTTAAATCGCTTTCTTTCCTAATGCCCCAATTACTAAATTACTGTGAAGTTTCCTTGAAGTTGTTAAGTGGATATCAGAAGACGCTGAATATTTTAATGTTAGCCACGTTTGCATTATTATAGGTACTTCAATGTTCTTGTGCCAAATTAGTGGCACGCAAATTCACTCATGTATTTGGAACGCGCGGCGACACATTGAAAATCTGTACGCAGCCGGTATCACGTACGTTTATTATGCAATCGTGTTGCTTTACGTCCCAATATTAAGTGCGGTCGGTGTTTTTTAATGTGGAAAATAACTAATTTTGGAACCTAATGTAACTCGGTATGGCTGACATCACTTGTTGCTATTCGGTTTAATTTAGATAATTACCTAAACGTGTTACGTTCTTTGTACTTGTTGCTTTATCACCTAAAACAGATCTCTGTTATTTCACCCAATTTGCCACCTTTATTCCTGTTTGAAAACCCCTGATTGATTAACTCATTTTAACCCCCTTTCCAATTACCCTACTTTAACCCAACAGTAGAATGATCTGATGACCCACCATGTCATGGCATGAAGTGGTTCTCCTCATCTCCCTCCTCATCTCCCTTCCACTCGTCACCACTGTTAACCCCGATGTCATTGCAGCTAACCTCTCGCAGACCATCACTGCTAATGTCACTGCAACTTATCAGAAGAGCTTCTTCTTCATCCTAGACCCTGAGATAGTGACGCGGAAACCTGTGCGAATCTCCGCCAAAGCGCTCAATGCTACGGTCAGAAACCCTCTGATAGTCACTGCTCGGCAGATCCTCGGAGTTACTTCATTCACAATACCCCTCAATGACCAGGGATATCAAGTCTATAACAGGTGGGAGATATTAGGTTGTGGACACCTTATGTCCTATGTTCTATGTCTGTAAATGAACACTTAAATTATACTTCATCAAGGGATTGAAGTTTAAACGATATACCTGATACGATAGATAAGAGTTGTAATCAGAAGTTTTCAATATATTTTGTGATTATTGTCGTCTGCTGAGAGTTAAGGATGGAGAGGAGGTTAATTATGTGTGATTGAGTGGTGTCAAGGGAGGGTGAAGGGTGTCGGTTGGATGGCAATTGTGCCGAGAAAATCAAAAGTATAATTATGCGAAACTTTATTTCATACCTTTCTCCCGCAGAGTTGCCCGCACATTGTGCCCGCATTGGAACTTCCTGAATCCGGCTGGGGAGGTGCCCTTATTCCTGGCTATAGACGTGTCGTCCAGCGACAACATTCAGCGGGAGTTCCAAATCAGGGCGGACTATGTCGAGAACTTTCAGCTGATAGAAGATCAGAAAATATCCGCCAACGTCACCCCCTCAACCCCAATGTACTTCAAATACTCCTTTAAAAACATGTAAGTGCTGTCAACTAATTACGTAAATATTATAACTTTACTAGCAGGCCCGTTGGGCCTGCAGACACACAGCTCACTCGGCGCTGCTACGCAGCACCTCGTTTGCAAATATTGAACACTACCATTCAAATTGATTGGATAATTTTTACCGCATCAAAAAATTGCAATCAGATCAATAGTTATACGCAACGAATTTTATGAAGGAGCAGGGTGAAAAAATAGTTTGACGATTAGTCTCAGTAATTGTGCTAAATCATGTGACTTTTGTTCCGTTTTTGTTCCGCAGGATGATATTAAATCTGACAACTGATTCCCATACTGATAACTGACATTGGACAATTTTTTTCATATTGACCCGGGCCAGGATCAATTGTACACTTTTGTAAACCTTAGATTGCTCTAAGCGTTCAATTTCAAAATTACAGTTACTACTGTTATCACCGACTAAGCATTGATTATAGACCGAACTCTGCCACAGTTTTATGATAACAATCCATCTGAAATATCCTCCGTTATTCAAGTAATGTCCATCTTGAGATCTTGAACTTGAAGTAAAGAAAACGTCAAATTTCCAAAATCTACAGTACAGCATTTAACAGTAGAAGCGTGTTAGAAAGCACTCGCATAGAACTAATCATAATCTGCACGTGCACTAAAATTGGTTTCCATAGCAACGGCACCTCCTTACTCCCTTTTGCATTCGTTTCTCTTGATATTTTCTTGGCAAGCTCAAATTTAATTCGGTGCCGGAAGCATAATTCTGCTTACTAATTAAGACCTTGCCCGTTGACCGAAATTATAAATAGCAGGCCCGTTGGGCCTGCAAATACACAGCTCACTCGGCGCTGCTACGCAGCACCTCGTTCGCAAATTTCAAATCAACTAAATACTTTTTACCGCATCAAAAAATTCCAACCAGATCATCAAAAATTGTGAAACTCTGAAATTAAAACAGCATTTAACAGAAATGAACGCGCGCAGTTAATCTGCACGTGCAATTTCCTCCATTGCGCGCGCGTTGCCATGGGGCGTGACGTACGGAGAACATACAGAAAGTGCGAAATTATAAGTAAGACTAGCAGGCCCACATGCCAGACTGCAAATACAACTCACTCGGCGCTGCTACAGCACCTCGTTCGCAAATTCAAATCAGCTTAATATTTTTACCGCATCAAAAACGAATCATATCAAAAGTTACGAAGCTCCGAAATTAAAACAGCATGAAACAGAAATGAACGCGCGCGCGATTAATCTGCACGTGCAATTTCCCCCATTGCGCGCGCGTTGCCATGGGGCGTGACGTACGGAGAAAAAACACGAAATGCGAAATTATAAGTAAGATAATTAACAAAAACATGTAATCAATCAGGGGGCTGGTCCAACGGACTCAAGAGGTTGAAGTTTAAACGAAAAAACAGACACGAGAGAATTGTATTCAGAAGCTTTCGAAAATCATGTGATTATCCAACGGATTTTCGCACAAAAATAGGCTGAAATTAAATCGAAAACAACAAACTTATTTCACCTGGATCGTGTTCTATTGGGTCCCCTGAGGCCACACCAAAAGCGAATTATGATTTTGGCTCTTGTCTTGACTGTTACTGATCAACTTGCAATGAGTGTAGTACACATGGTTTGTTAAGCGGATACCGCAACTTACACGGTAGTCGAGGTGGCAGCCGAATCAGGGCAAATCAGGGCGGACTATGTCGAGAACTTTCAGCTGATAGAAGATCAGAAAATATCCGCCAACGTCACCCCCTCAACCCCAATGTACTTCAAATACTCCTTTAAAAACATGTAAGTGCTGTCAACTAATTACGTAAATATTATAATTAACAAAAACATGTAATTAATCAGGGGGCTGGCAAGCCCTGCGCAGTTTGTCCAACGGACTCAAGAGGTTGAAGTTTAAACGAAATAACTGATACGAGAGAATTGTATTCAGAAGCTTTCGAAAATCATGTGATTATCGTCGTCCAACGGATTTTCGCACAAAAATAGGCTGAAATTAAATCGAAAACAACAAACTTATTTCACCTGGATCGTGTTCCATTGAGTCCCCTGAGGCCACACAAAATGCGAATTATGATTTTGGCTCTTGTCTTGACTGTTACTGATCAACTTGCAATGAATGTAGAACACATGGTTTGTTAAGCGGATACCGCAACTTACACGGTAGTCGAGGTGGCAGCCGAGACTTTGTAAGTCGGATAATGGCGTGCCGAGTTCGTTATCGAAACCACAGTATTTCTTCTCTCGAGTCTGACGACTCTCGTCTGGAATCAGCGCTTAAATAGACATTTGAGTGCTCCTTTATAAAATCAAATGTCATTTTAAGCTTTTTTGCACTGTAATTCAGTGGAGCCCGTATAACCAAACTTACACGGTCGCTAAAACAAGCTCAGGAGGGGTATAATACTGTCTACTGTGGTTTTCTGCTGACTTTGCCCTATTTAAGACAGCAAATACCACATGTAGTTTATTCGTGACCCCCTCTATTTGCAGTCAGCTGAAAGGACCTGGTCCTAGTGAGGGTAGAGTCTGACTCTGACACCTGTGCCACGATCTCCATCCAGAAGAACATATGTCCGATACACGACCTCAAGTATGACATTGAGTACGATGGAATGTTCCAGAGTATGACCAGACTCGCTGCCATTACCGTGACCCCTGAATTTAGTGAGGAGTTTAATAGATAACCATTGCAAGGGGTTCATAATGATATAACGCTACAGTAAAATACCTACATTTAATAAATTCTTCGATTCCAAAGGACCTTAAAAGGACAGAGCTTTACCTTATTTGAATACGCAAACAAACCAAAATTAGAAATGAAGGAATGTTTTGCCAAATGCCTTAAGATGATATGAAACTTATGCGAAAGATTCCATGACAATCCTGATCAGGAGGAGTTCATAGTTGTAGTGGTTATCCACCCCAAAAAAGCAAACACGAACTGTTTCGGCTCAAGTTAACAGACAGATAACTGCTTGAGCTCAGTGCCATTGGGGTGACGACAATTGAGGACTATAGATAAGCAACAAGTGAGATATCAGTTTACTATTAGGTTATTGGTACAGTGTGTAGTGTACAGTTTACATTGGTACAGTGAGTAGTGTACAGTTTACATTGGTACAGTGTGTAGTGTACAGTTTACATTGGTACAGTGAGTGGTGTACAGTTTACATTGGTACAGTGAGTGGTGTACAGTTTATATTGTATATTGGTATATTGGTACAGTGTGTATTGTACAGTGTATATTTATGTGTGTAATGCCAGTTTACTACACTTTATATTGGTACAACTGCTATGTAAGAAAACCTTACATTGGTACAGTGTGTATTGTACAGTTTACATTGGTACAGTGTGTATTGTGCACTGTGTAGTGTGTTGTGTGCAGTGTGTGGTGAGTTAAGGGGTGGGGGTGTAGTTAACAGTTTTTTGGTACAGTGAGTGGTGTACAGTTTAAATTGGATAAACCCAAATTGTATATTGGCCAAAAGTTGGTTTACACCTTGGTATAACTTTTGGGTCAACCATTATCTCAGAAAGTGTACAGTTTAAAAAATTTATATTGTATATTGTGTTGTGTGTTGTGTTAAGTGTGTTGTGTACACTGTACAGTAACAGTAACCCCCATTCCTCCAAGATTAAGAATGTGATAATCTCGGTGGAGTCCACCATGACATACCCATTCCTCCAGGATTAAGAACGATGTAATTGGTCAGGTGGAGTCCACCATACAGTTTAGAATTGTTTTCTAATCAGTGTCGGACTCCTACTCATCATCTACCTACTCGCTTACGTGGGGACCATCCTTGAGACTGAGAAGTAGGTGCCCTTTGTTTCCTACAGTAACAGTAATCCCTTGTCCCATGTCACCCTGTGTCTCTGAGACCATGAAGTAGGTGCCCTTAGTTCCTATTTCTAATCTTTTTGTCCCATATCACCCGCTGTGTGCAGTCCTGAGACTGAGAAGTAGGTGCCCTTTAGTTCCTACTTCTAATCTTTGTCCCATGTCACCCTGTGTCTCCTTGAGACTGAGAAGTAGGTGCCCTTTAGTTCCTACTTCTAATCTTTGTCCCATGTCACCCTGTGTCTCCCTGTGTCTCATGTCACCCTGTGTCTCATGTCACCCTGTGTATCATGTCACCCTGTGTATCATGTCACCCTGTGTATCATGTCACCCTGTGTATCATGTCACCCTGTGTCCCATGTCACCCTGTGTATCATGTCACCCTGTGTATCATGTCACCCTGTGTCTCATGTCACCCTGTGTCTCATGTCACCCTGTGTCTCATGTCACCCTGTGTATCATGTCACCCTGTGTATCATGTCACCCTGTGTCTCATGTCACCCTGTGTATCATGTCACTCTGTGTCATGTCACCCTGTGTCTCATGTCACCCTGTGTATCATGTCACCCTGTGTCTCATGTCACCCTGTTCCTCATGTCATGTCATGTCACCTGTGTCCCATGTCACCTGTGTCTCATGCCACCCTGTGTATCATGCCACCCTGTGTCTCATGTCACCCTGTGTCTCATGTCACCCTGTGTATCATGTCACCCTGTGTCTCATGTCACCCTGTGTATCATGTCACCCTGTGTCACCCTGTGTCTCATATCACCCTGTGTATCATGTCACCCTGTGTATCATGTCACTCTGTGTCATGTCACCCTGTGTATCATGTCACCCTGTGTCTCATGTCACCCTGTGTCTCATGTCACCCTGTGTATCATGTCACCCTGTGTATCATGTCACCCTGTGTATCATGTCACCCTGTGTCTCATGTCACCCTGTGTTTCATGTCACCCTGTGTATCATGTCACCCTGTGTATCATGTCACCCTGTGTCTCATGTCACCCTGTGTTTCATGTCACCCTGTGTATCATGTCACCCTGTGTATCATGTCACCCTGTGTCTCATGTCACCCTGTGTATCATGTCACCCTGTGTATCATGTCACCCTGTGTCTCATGTCACCCTGTGTCTCATGTCACCCTGTGTATCATGTCACCTTGTGTATCATGTCACCCTGTGTATCATGTCACCCTGTGTATCATGTCACCCTGTGTCTCATGTCACCCTGTGTATCATGTCACCCTGTGTCACCCTGTGTCTCATGTCACCCTGTGTCTCATGTCACCCTGTGTCTCATGTCACCCTGTGTCTCATGTCACCTTGTGTATCATGTCACCCTGTGTATCATGTCACCCTGTATCTCATGTCACCCTGTGTCTCATGCCACCCTGTGTATCATGTCACCCTGTGTATCATGTCACCCTGTGTATCATGTCACTCTGTGTATCATGTCACTCTGTGTATCATGTCACCCTGTGTATCATGTCACCCTGTGTATCATGTCACCCTGTGTATCATGTCACCCTGTGTCTCATCTCACCCTGTGTCTCATGTCACCCTGTGTCTCATGTCACCCTGTGTCTCATGTCACCCTGTGTATCATGTCACCCTGTGTATCATGTCACCCTGTGTCTCATGTCACCCTGTGTCTCATGTCACCCTGTGTCTCATGTCACCCTGTGTATCATGTCACCCTGTGTATCATGTCACCCTGTGTATCATGTCACCCTGTGTATCATGTCACCCTGTGTCTCATGTCACCCTGTGTATCATGCCACCCTGTGTCTCATGTCACCCTGTGTCTCATGTCACCCTGTGTATCATGTCACCCTGTGTCTCATGTCACCCTGTGTATCATTTCACCCTGTGTCTCATATCACTCTGTGTATCATGTCACCCTGTGTCTCATGTCACCCTGTGTATCATGTCACCCTGTGTATCATGTCACCCTGTGTATCATGTCACCCTGTGTCACCCTGTCTCATGTAATCTTTAAACGCAGGTTTATCCGGGGTTTTAACATTGAGTTCGAGTACACTTCGCTGTCTGATGGGGATGTTGACGAGCCAGGGGTGAGTTTGCTGTCAAAAACTAATTTAGTTGTTACCTTGACACCAAGTTACAAGAACTGATTCAGTTTTCTTAAACTGTACGTAAATACATTAAACTAAGTTCTCAAATGAGTTCGAAGACGGTGATCAGTACGTTGTTGGGGCACCAAGTACCGACTTTCTCTGTATAACGTTACCCCTGTTGTCCTCAGGAGATCAGGTTTCTCTATATGTACTTTAGAGGCGTAAGACGAACACGCAGACAATATAAGAATATAGAGCCCTGCGACAGCAGGGCTCTATATAATATTTAAATGTCGACAGCGAAGCTGGAGACATTTAAATGATTTAGAGTGCGAGGCGAAGCGAAGCTGAGCCGAGTGCTCTAAATCATATTTCTGCGGTGAGTTTGAGCCTCTAAAGTACTATAGTAGTCGAACGGTGTACACAAGACACACCCTGTACACAACAAGCACACATTACCTTATATGGTAATAATAAAAATGCTTGTTTACACAAAACAAAAAAAGCGCATAACTCAGCCGTTTTTGAGCAATTTTGATCAAATTTTCAGGATATTACGGGCAAGATATGACAAATATAATCCTGGAGTAGCTAACATTTTGACCTCCAGAAATTGAGATATGACAAATAAACTGGTGTTTTGTTTTAAAGTTACCGCTTAATAAGTGGCTTTTCGGTCATAACTCCGCTTCTGGAGCTCAAAAATGAATCTAAACTTCACTGAGATGTTGCTTATATCTAACTCTAAATATCCTGAAAGTTTCATCAAGTTTGCTCAAAAAACCTCGGAGATATGCACGTTTTTGTAACGCAAATACAAAGGTCGCATAGATTTACATTTAAAGTTGTAAGTCATAACAGACACATGATATAGAACGCGTGTAGAACACGACTCTATGTACTTTAGCGAAAGACCAGGAATTAACATATCTCTATTACATACGAATGAAATGAGTATGTAATAGGATATAAATATTGAGTAGCTTGCTACGAAATATTTATATCTAATTTATCACGCGACACTCGAAGAGTGGAGCCGTGATAAATTTAGATATGTTATGAATGGCTTTCGCTAAAGTAATATAATAGTCGAACGTGTTTCGCATATTTGTAACACGTAGGTTATATGTAGCTGTGGTTTGGGGATGACTGTGAATAATATTCATCTTGGGGCTATAAATTACATAAGGATACAAAGAAGACGCATGATAACTTGGCATGTGAATTAGCAAAGATCTATTTTATATAATGTTGATGTAGAGAAGATATAACATTGATGCGGTGTCGGATTTATCAAATAGAGCTCATGTAATAGATGGGTTTTTCATTTAGCATCCTTATAAAGTGTATGTGAGAGACGCTAGATATCAAGGGATGTAATTCGCAGAGGAGCTATGTTAAATGTGCGTGAGACTATTATACGCATATAGTACTACCCTTTAAATCGGTCAAAACTTGTCGTGAGACTACTATAAAATACATAGACACGGTGCGCGAAGGGATCTATTTCAGATAGAACCCGCGTAGCGGGTTCTATCTGATAGAATGATACGAGTGCGCGCAGCGCACGAGTTTTCATTCTTTGTGTATAGTAAGGGAATTGTGTGGAGGGCCTGGGAAAAAATTATTGACAAAGGTTTGAGTGGTTCAATTGACTCTAATAGGTGTCTAGAGTCACCAAAAAAATTGATTCAAATTTTCGACTTTCGGAAACCTCAGGGTGGCCACGCCCATTTTTGACCGTGGGAATTTTTAAGAAAATTTGCTATAAATTCATTCAAAAGCAAATAGGGCATGATTATACTCTAATCCTATGTTTTTTGGCACAAGAAATTGTTTAGAACCGATATCTGAGTCCTAAAACCAATATTTTGGCCGTTATGGGCCACGCCCACTTTTGTCATCAATATTATGGCCGAAAAGCCAAAATTATTATATGGCTTCAACTAGGGCATGATTATACTTGAATCCTAGGTTTTTGGCACGAGAAATCGATTAAAGCAATTACCAAAACGCTAGAATTAATATTTTGGGAATTTTGGACCTCGCCCACTTTTGGCACGAGCATAATGGCCGAAAATCCGAAGTTATTATATGGCTTCAACTAGCGCATGATTATACTTGAAACCTAGTTTTTTTGGCACGAGAAATCGATTAAAGTAATTAACAAAACGCTAGAATTAATATTTTGGGCATTTTGGACCTCGCCCAAATATTATGGTCAAAAATCCAAAATTATTATATAGCTTCAACTAGGGCATAACTATACTTGAATACTTGGTGTTATGGCCCGAGCAATCGATTAATGCAATTAATAAAACTCAGTCCAACCTTCTCGGACTCCTGAACAACTCTATCGTACTTGAGCAACCCTCTCAGACTCCTGAGCAACCCTCTTGTACTCCCCGACCAACCCTACCGTTCTCCTGAGCAATCCTCTCGTACTCCTGAGCAACCCTCTCGTACTCCAGAACATCCCTCTCGTACTCCTTAACAATCTTCATGTACTCCTGAACAACTCTATCGTACTTCGAGCAACCCTCTCGGACTCCTGAACTACTCTCTTGTACTCCTAACTAACCCTATCGTACTCCTGAGCAAAGCTCTCGGATTCCTGAGCAACCCTCTCGTACTCCAGAACAACCCTCTCATACTCCAGAACAACCCTCTTGTACTCCTGAACAACTCTATCGTAGTTACGAGCAACCCTCTCGGACTCCTGAACTACTCTCTTGTACTCCTGACCAACCCTATCGTACTCCTGAGCAACCCTCTTGGACTCCTGAGCAACCCTCTCGTACTCCACAACAACCCTATCGTACTCCAGAACAACCCTCTCATACTCAGGTTAACAACCCTCTCATACTCAGGTTAAGGGGGCCGGGGGGGGTCTGAGGTCGATTTTCGGTTTTTTGTTGTTTCTGATAGAGCTGAACGCCAGCTATCAGTAGGTTTTTACCCCATGAAAAAATATTGTTCCTAGCCGAAGTTATGAATTTTTCAAATCGCGAGTTCACCTGTAATTACAGTGCGCGCGCAAACTTACGACGCGATTTGCCGAAAATAAACTTTAAAATCTGTCTCCTCCTACAGTTTTTGAGGAAAACCCTTGAAACTTGGTAGTTATGTTCTGGGGCATGGAACAAAACTTTGAATCGAGTCGATTTTTGATTTAGGCCTCAGAAGTGAAAATATGGCTTTTTGAAATTTGAAAATCATCATTTTTGACTATTTTTGGGACAGGAGCCAACTTTGAGAGGTCATATTTTCACTTCTGAGGCCTGATTCAAAAATCGGCTCGATCTAAAGTTTTGTTTTATGCCCTAGAACATAACTACCAAGTTTCAAGGGTTTTCCTCAAAAATTGTAGGAGGAGATAGATTTTAAAGTTTATTTTCGCAAATCGCGTCAAGTTTGCGCGCGCACTGTAATTACAGGCGAACTCGCGATTTGGAAAATTCATAACTTCGGCTAGGAACAATATTTTTTCATGGGGTAAAAACCTACTGGTAGCTGGCGTTCAGCTCTATCAGAAACAATGAAAAAACGAAAATCGACCTCAGACCCCCCCGGCCCCCTTAACAACCCTCTCGTACTCCAAAAGAACCCTCTCGTACTCCAAAAGAACCCTCTTGTACCCCAGAAGAACCCTCTTGTACCCCAGACCAATCTTCTCGGACTCCTGAACAACCCTCTCGTAGTCTTGACCACCCCTCGTCCCCTCTCGTACTCCTTAACAACCCTCTCGTAGTCTTGACCACCCCTCGTCCCCTCTCGTACTCCTTAACAACCCTCTCGTAGTCTTGACCACCCCTCGTCCCCTCTCGTACTCATGACCAATCATCTCGGACTCCTTGACAACCCTCTCATCGTCTTGACCACCCCTCGACGCCTCTGACCTCTCGTGCTCCTGAACTACGCTCTCGTACTGGTGTACAACTCTATCGAACTCCTGAGCAACCCTCTCGTACTCTTGACCACCTCTCTCGTGCTTCTGAACTACCCTCTCGGACTCATAAACAGACTCGTCAACAACCCTATTTTACTTCTGAGCAACACTCTCGGGTAGCCTTATGGAACTCAAGAACCTTGGAAATTCGCAATCGCCTAGAAGTAGAATCTTAAGGAAAAGCATGAGAGAATCACTGAATAAGACATGCTTTTGGTGAGTTGAAGCCATACTGCATACAATAACTTCGCATTTTCGGCCATAATGCTCGTGCCAAAAATGGAGCGTGGTGCAAAATGCCCAAAATATTAATTCTAGCGTTTTGGTAATTGCTTTAATCGATTTCTCGTGCAAAAAAACCTAGGAATCAAGTATAATCATGCCAAAAAAACTAGGGTTCAAGTATAATCATGCGCTAGTTGAAGCCATATAATAACTTCGGATTTTCGGCCATTACGCTCGTGCCAAAAAGTGGGCGAGGTCCAAAATGCCCAAAATATTAATTCTAGCGTTTTGGTAATTGCTTTAATCGATTTCTCGTGCCAAAAAACCTAGGAATCAAGTATAATCATGCCCTAGTGGAAGCCGTATAATAATTTTGGCTTTTCGGCCATAATATTGATGACAAAAAGTGGGCGTGGTCCATAACGGCCAAAATATTGGTTTTAGGACTTAGATATCGGTTCTAAACGATTTCTCGTGCCAAAAAACATGGGATTAGAGTATAATCATGCCCCATTCGCTTTTGAATGAATTTTTTAGCAATTTTTCTTAAAATTCCCACGCTCAAAAATGGGCGTGGCCACCCTGAGGTTTCCGAAAGTCGAAAATTTGAATCAATTTTTTTGGTGACTCTAGACACCTATTAGAGTCAATTGAACCACTCAAACCTTTGTCAATAATTTTTTCCCAGATACCATGCCTATATCCAAATAATTCCCTTACTAGTAATCCCGAGACGAAGTCGAGGGGTTACACTTAAATAGACTCTGAGAGCACCGTGTCTATGTATTATAGATGAGTCCGGGTTATTGCATAAGAGTCTAAAAACACAACTAATGGAAATAACTGATAACACAATTGGCAGAACAAGCATTTCAGCTTTTCAAGAGATTCAGTGCTTTGATTGGTTGATTTGAAACTTTGCAGAATTGACTTGAGGATGGCAGGAGAAGGATGGTTCATGAACAGAAATAAGTCTATGAATTAAACAGGAGTATGTTTCAAAGAGGACTATTGTACGATAACAAATGCAACCACAAAAACAATATCAATCAAAGAATCAAAACAACAAACACAATATCGACGAATATTAGGGCATTACGATAATCTGCAGGAGCATGCAAAAGAGGTAAATTGACCTCTTCTCGCCGTGTTAACAAGCAGAGCCAGAACGGCGAAACGAAACAGAAATTAAGTGCAAAAACTGTGTATGAGAGAATGAGAAACCGTTTGCTGAAGGATATTGCTCCGAAACCAGTGGCACGTGCGCGCGCGCAACACGTGACCTTGATTTGGTACAGTAACAGTGGCACGTGTGCGAGTCACGTGGGACGGTAATTACATGTTTAGAGAGATTCTCGTGGGAACGAAACATTTGGTATACATGTTGCGAGTAAGAGTGCGTGTTGTTTGAAAGGAGTACAATACACTGAAACTATGTGATAGAGACAGTGAATGTATTTGATAGAGGGATTATGCCAGCGTGTCTATCGCTCTATTTTCTATCCCCTCCCGCTGGCTAAATCCTCACGCAATAACCCGGACGAATCTATATAACTTTACACTCCTGTTGTCCTCAGGAGATCAGGTTTCTCTGTATAACTTTACACCCCTGTTGTCCTCAGGAGATCAGGTTTCTCTGGATAACTTTACACCTGTTGTCCTCAGGAGATCAGGTTTCTCTGTATAACTTTACACCCCTGTTGTCCTCAGGAGATCAGGTTTCTCTGTATAACGTTACCCCTGTTGTCCTCAGGAGATCAGGTTTCTCTGTATAACTTTAAACCCTGTTGTCCGCAGGAGATCAGGTTGCTCTGTATAACTTAATACCCCTGTTGTCCTCAAGAGATCAGGTTTCTCTGTATAACTTTACACCCCTGTTGTCCTCAGGAGATCAGGTTTCTCTGTATAAATTTAAACCCTGTTGTCCTCAAGAGATCAGGTTTCTCTGTATGACTTTACACCCCTGTTGTCCTCAGGAGATCAGGTTTCTCTGTATAACTTTGCACCCTGTTGTCCTCAGGGAGATCAGGTTTCTCTGTATAACTTACACCCCTGTTGTCCTCAAGAGATCAGGTTTCTCTGTATAACTTACACCCCTGTTGTCCTCAAGAGATCAGGTTTCTCTGTATGACTTTACACCCCTGTTGTCCTCAGGAGATCAGGTTTCTCTGTATAACTTTACACCCCTGTTGTCCTCAGGAGATCAGGTTTCTCTGTATAACTTTACGCCCCTGTTGTCCTCAGGAGATCAGGTTTCTCTGTATAACTTTACACCCTGTTGTCCTCAGGAGATCAGGTTTCTCTGTATAACTTTACACCCCTGTTGTCCTCAGGAGATCAGGTTTCTCTGTATAACGTTACCCCTGTTGTCCTCAGGAGATCAGGTTTCTCTGTATAACTTTAAACCCTGTTGTCCGCAGGAGATCAGGTTGCTCTGTATAACTTTATACCCCTATTGTCCTCAAGAGATCAGGTTTCTCTGTATAACTTTACACCCCTGTTGTCCTCAGGAGATCAGGTTTCTCTGTATAACTTTAAACCCTGTTGTCCTCAAGAGATCAGGTTTCTCTGTATGACTTTACACCCCTGTTGTCCTCAGGAGATCAGGTTTCTCTGTATAACTTTACACCCCTGTTGTCCTCAGGAGATCAGGTTTTCTGTATAACTTACACCCTGTTGTCCTCAAGAGATCAGGTTTCTCTGTATAACTTTACACCCTGTTGTCCTCAAGAGATCAGGTTTCTCTGTATGACTTTACACCCCTGTTGTCCTCAGGAGATCAGGTTTCTCTGTATAACTTTACACCCCTGTTGTCCTCAGGAGATCAGGTTTCTCTGTATAACTTTACACCCCTGTTGTCCTCAAGAGATCAGGTTTCTCTGTATAACTTTACACCCCTGTTGTCCTCAAGAGATCAGGTTTCTCTGTATGACTTTACACCCCTGTTGTCCTCAGGAGATCAGGTTTCTCTGTATAACTTTACACCCCTGTTGTCCTCAGGAGATCAGGTTTCTCTGTATAACTTTACGCCCCTGTTGTCCTCAGGAGATCAGGTTTCTCTGTATAACTTTACACCCCGCAGGAGATTGCTGCTCCCGAGGACATCAAGCCCTCATACGGAGCGACATCACACGACCCTAAAGGGGGCCGCAGTGGGGACTCCGTGTCGCGGGGTGAGCACCAGCGTCACAAGACGCAGGATAGCTTGGGAAGTGTGGACTACTGCGAGGATCTGAACGAGGTGACGGAGATCAGACGCTCCAAGGTGGAGCTGACGGTGGCAGACCTCAGCTGCAACAGCAACGAGTACAAGTACAGACTCTACCAGTGGAACCTGATCCCTATTGCCATATTCTACGCGCTCCCTGTCATCCAGCTAGTGGCAGGTGAGTCAGTGCAATGCCCAATTTGAACCTGATCCCTATTGCCATATTCTACGCGCTCCCTGTCATCCAGCTAGTGGCAGGTGAGTCAGTGCAATGCCCAATTTGAACCTGATCCCTATTGCCATATTCTACGCGCTCCTGTCATCCAGCTAGTGGCAGGTGAGTCAGTGCAATGCCCAATTTGAACCTGATCCCTATTGCCATATTCTACGCGCTCCTGTCATCCAGCTAGTGGCAGGTGAGTCAGTGCAATGCCCAATTTGAACCTGATCCCTATTGCCATATTCTACGCGCTCCCTGTCATCCAGCTAGTGGCAGGTGAGTCAGTGCAATGCCCAATTTGAACCTGATCCCTATTGCCATATTCTACGCGCTCCTGTCATCCAGCTAGTGGCAGGTGAGTCAGTGCAATGCCCAATTTGAACCTGATCCCTATTGCCATATTCTACGCGCTCCCTGTCATCCAGCTAGTGGCAGGTGAGTCAGTGCAATGCCCAATTTGAACCTGATCCCTATTGCCATATTCTACGCGCTCCCTGTCATCCAGCTAGTGGCAGGTGAGTCAGTGCAATGCCCAATTTGAACCTGATCCCTATTGCCATATTCTACGCGCTCCCTGTCATCCAGCTAGTGGCAGGTGAGTCAGTGCAATGCCCAATTTGAACCTGATCCCTATTGCCATATTCTACGCGCTCCCTGTCATCCAGCTAGTGGCAGGTGAGTCACCTGATCCCTATTGCAATGCCCAATTTGAAAATACCATAGTTTGCCAAAGTTTGCCAAAATTTGCCAAAGTTTGCCAAAAATAAACCAAAAATTTTGTAATTTCTGATTTCTTGTCCACAGTGCATACAGGACGTGTGTATAATGGTTTTCAAAGGAGCTGAATCGATATCCAATGCTTAATTTTCATTCAGACCTTCCCCTTCGAGGCTTTACGCCTGGACCTTCCCTGTCCAAGCACCATACTGTTTACAAAAAGGTATCCTTAGGCTGAAGGACCAGGGTTAGAAATTTCGAGAACCTTTTCGTTCGAGAAAAGAGTTGCTTATAATTCCCAGGCATGGATACATGTATCTACTATCTACTTATCTTTAACTTGAGTTCATCAGATAACGTGTCTTCGGCAAAATGGTACCACAGGAACATGACCAAAATTAGCCTGCATTAGTATCCATGGGTCCGGAGGCTGAGTGTAGGGTAATTTCAAAAATTTGCCTCCATTGAGGCTAATGGTTGCAATAGTCTAATTTTCGAAAAAAGCCTCCACTGTTGTGGATAATAAGAGCCCACCAGCTTCCATTAGCCTCCACTCAACCTCTATTGAGGCTAAAATTTTGATTTAGCCTCCACTGAAGAATAATCCTCCATTAGCCTCCACAGAAACTGAAACATAACATTTTCGTGCAGGCTAAAGCTTTAATATGGAGCCTAATGGAGGCTAGTGGAGGCTATACGGAGGCTCACTGGAGCCTTAATCAATTAGCTGAAACTGATAAAATGTGCACTTATTTAGTAATTTGAAAAACAATTTATAGATTCAAACTTTCAGATAGCTCCAACTATCCTCCACTGGGCACCACTCAGACGCCACTAGGCACCACTCAGCCTTCACTAGGCTCCACACAGCCACCACTAGGCTCCACCCAGCCTCCAACAGGCTCCAACCAGCCTCCACTAGGCTCCACACAGCCACCACCAGGCTCCAACCAGCCTCCACTCGGCCTCCACTAGGCTCCACTCGGCCTTCAATAGGCTCCACCCAGCCGCCTCTAGCCTCTACCCAGCCTCCACTAGGCTCCACACAGCCTCCACTAGACTACAGAAGCCTCCACTAGGCTCCACACAGCCTCCAATAGGCTCCACACAGACTCCACTAGGCTCCACACAGCCACCACTAGACTCCAGACAGCCTCCACTAGGCTCCACACAGCCGCCTCTAGGCTCCACACAGCCTCCACTAGGCTCCACACAGTCACCACTAGACTCCAGACAGCCTCCACTAGGCTCCACACAGCCTCCATTAGGCTCCACACAGCCTCCACTAAGCACCACTCAGCCTTCACTAGGCTCCACACAGCCACCACTAGGCTCCCCCCAGACTCCAACAGGCTCCAACCAGCCTCCACTAGGCTCCACTCGGCCTTCAATAGGCTCCACCCAGCCGCCTCTAGCCTCTACCCAGCCTCCACTAGACTCCACGGAGCCTCCACTAGACTACAGACAGCCTCCACTAGGCTCCACACAGCCTCCAATAGGCTCCACACAGACTTCACTATAGGCTCCACACTAGACTCCAGACAGCCTCCACTAGGCTCCACACAGCCGCCTCTAGGCTCCACACAGCCTCCACTAGGCTCAACACAGCCACCACTAGACTCCAGACACAGCCTCCACTAGGCTCCATACAGCCTCCACTCAGCCTTCACTAAGCTCCACTGAGCATCCACTAGGCGCCACTCCGCATCCACTATGCTCCACAGCCCCCACTAGACTCCACACAGCCTCCACTAGGGCTCCAGACAGCCTCCACTAGGCTCCACACAGCCGCCTCTAGACCACACACAGCCTCCCATTAGGCTCCCCCACAGTCTCCACTAGGCTCCCCCAGACTCAACAGGCTCAACCAGCCTCACTAGGCTCCACCCAGGAGCCGCCTCTAGCCTCTACCCAGCCTCCACTAGACTCCACGGAGCCTCCACTAGACTACAGACAGCCTCAACTCCACTAGGCTCCACACAGCCACCACTATGGGCTCCAGGCCTCCACACAGCCGCCTCTAGGCTCCACACAGCCTCCACTAGGCTCAACACAGCCACCACTAGACTCCAGACAGCCTCCACTAGGCTCCACACAGCCTCCACTAGGCTCCATACAGCCTCCACTCAGCCTTCACTAAGCTCCACTGAGCATCCACTAGGCGCCACTCCGCATCCACTATGCTCCACACAGCCCCCACTAGACTCCAGACAGCCTCCACTAGGCTCCAGACAGCCTCCACTAGGCTCCACACAGCCGCCTCTAGGCTCCACACAGCCTCCATTAGGCTCCACACAGTCTCCACTAGGCTCCACACAGCCTACACTAGTCTCCACACAGCTTCCACACAATCTCCACTGGGCTCCACACAGTCTCCACTACTATAAAGTGAAGACTGGAGTGATTGGAGCCTAATGGAGGCTGTGTGGAGCCTAGTAGAGGCTGAATGGAGCCTCGTGGAGGCTGAGGAGCCTAGTGGACCACTAGTCTCTACGGCCTACAGACAAGTGCGCACATAAGAATCTTTTTCCCACGGTCTAACAGGGTGGCCTGTCAATGATTTGAGCTGAGTGGGCACTTCAGATGCTGAAAACGACAACTGCGCAATGGAGGCTGTGTGGAGCCTAGTAGAGGCTGAATGTAGCCTAGTGTAGGCTAAGTGAAGTCTAGTGGACCACTAGTCTCTACAAAGCTTCCAATAGGCTTCACACAGCCTCCGTTAGGCTCTACACAACCTCCACTAGGCTCCAGTCAGCCTCCGCTAGGCTCCACTCAGCCTCCAATCAGGCTCCAATCAGCCTCTACTAGGCTCCACTCAACCTCCACACAGCCTCCACTACTAGTGAAGGCTGGGTGGAGCCTAGTGTAGAGTGGTCAGAGGCTGAATGGAGCCTAGTGGAGCCTAATGACTCTGCAAAGTCTCCACTAGGCTCCAGACAGCCTCCATTAGGCTCTACACAGCCTCCACTCAACCTCCACTGGGCTCCGAGCAGCCTCCACTACTTGTGAAGGCTGAGTGGAGTCTAGTGTAGAATGAGTGGAGCCTTGTGGACCACTAGGCTCCACACAGCTACTACTAGGCTCTACAAAGCCTCCACTAGGCTCCAATCACTCTCCACTAGGATCCACTCAGCCTTCACTAGGCTCAACACAGCTTCTACTAGGCTCTACAAAGCCCCCACTGGGATCCACTCAGCCGTCACTAGACTCCTCAGAGCCTCCAATAGGCTCCACTATGCTACAAACAGCCACCACTTGGCTCCACTTAACCTTCACTAGGCAATTAGCATTCTCAACATGTCAGGTTATGTTGCAGGAATCCATGGAAACTGCCCAATGGTCACGGTGGGGCCTTACTATTGATTTAATGCTGTAGTATCAGACTTATGTAGCGTGGATGCTTCGGTTTTAGGGCTTCATACAACAGTTTGATCGGACTACTCAGTACTTGAATGCATAAAACTTAAAGTAAGAGGTAATGAAATATCGTATTTGTTACTGTAGCCCACTACTCTATTCAATGTGGATGTAGTCGCTGTTAAAGCTTCTGGATAACGTCAAAATGTGAAACAGACCTTGGGAATCGATTCAGCATCTTTGAAAAGCATATTATGGGTACCTAAAGTGTTGCCAAAGTGGCTAAAAAGGTGTTTTATTTTTGGCAAACTTTGGCAAACTTTGGCAAATGCTTCCACTTTTTTTGGAGTTTGCCAAAAAAAGTGTTTGCCAAAGTTTGCCATAGTTTGCCAAAGTTTGCCTTACCCCCTCCCCTACGCGCTCCCTGTCATCCAGCTAGTGGCAGGTGAGTCAGTGCAATGCCCAATTTGAACCTGATCCCTATTGCCATATTCTACGCGCTCCCTGTCATCCAGCTAGTGGCAGGTGAGTCAGTGCAATGCCCAATTTGAACCTGATCCCTATTGCCATATTCTACGCGCTCCCTGTCATCCAGCTAGTGGCAGGTGAGTCAGTGCAATGCCCAATTTGAACCTGATCCCTATTGCCATATTCTACGCGCTCCCTGTCATCCAGCTAGTGGCAGGTGAGTCAGTGCAATGCACAATTTGAACCTGATCCCTATTGCCATATTCTACGCGCTCCCTGTCATCCAGCTAGTGGCAGGTGAGTCAGTGCAATGCCCAATTTGAACCTGATCCCTATTGCCATATTCTACGCGCTCCTGTCATCCAGCTAGTGGCAGGTGAGTCAGTGCAATGCCCAATTTGAACCTGATCCCTATTGCCATATTCTACGCGCTCCCTGTCATCCAGCTAGTGGCAGGTGAGTCAGTGCAATGCCCAATTTGAACCTGATCCCTATTGCCATATTCTACGCGCTCCCTGTCATCCAGCTAGTGGCAGGTGAGTCAGTGCAATGCCCAATTTGAACCTGATCCCTATTGCCATATTCTACGCGCTCCCTGTCATCCAGCTAGTGGCAGGTGAGTCAGTGCAATGCCCAATTTGAACCTGATCCCTATTGCCATATTCTACGCGCTCCCTGTCATCCAGCTAGTGGCAGGTGAGTCAGTGCAATGCCCAATTTGAACCTGATCCCTATTGCCATATTCTACGCGCTCCCTGTCATCCAGCTAGTGGCAGGTGAGTCAGTGCAATGCCCAATTTGAACCTGATCCCTATTGCCATATTCTACGCGCTCCCTGTCATCCAGCTAGTGGCAGGTGAGTCAGTGCAATGCCCAATTTGAACCTGATCCCTATTGCCATATTCTACGCGCTCCCTGTCATCCAGCTAGTGGCAGGTGAGTCAGTGCAATGCCCAATTTGAACCTGATCCCTATTGCCATATTCTACGCGCTCCCCTGTCATCCAGCTAGTGGCAGGTGAGTCAGTGCAATGCCCAATTTGAACCTGATCCCTATTGCCATATTCTACGCGCTCCCTGTCATCCAGCTAGTGGCAGGTGAGTCAGTGCAATGCCCAATTTGAACCTGATCCCTATTGCCATATTCTACGCGCTCCCTGTCATCCAGCTAGTGGCAGGTGAGTCAGTGCAATGCCCAATTTGAACCTGATCCCTATTGCCATATTCTACGCGCTCCCTGTCATCCAGCTAGTGGCAGGTGAGTCAGTGCAATGCCCAATTTGAACCTGATCCCTATTGCCATATTCTACGCGCTCCTGTCATCCAGCTAGTGGCAGGTGAGTCAGTGCAATGCCCAATTTGAACCTGATCCCTATTGCCATATTCTGCCCTGTCATCCAGCTAGTGGCAGGTGAGTCAGTGCAATGCCCAATTTGAACCTGATCCCTATTGCCATATTCTACGCTCCCTGTCATCCAGCTAGTGGCAGGTGAGTCAGTGCAATGCCCAATTTGAACCTGATCCCTATTGCCATATTCTACGCGCTCCCTGTCATCCAGCTAGTGGCAGGTGAGTCAGTGCAATGCCCAATTTGAACCTGATCCCTATTGCCATATTCTACGCGCTCCCTGTCATCCAGCTAGTGGCAGGTGAGTCAGTGCAATGCCCAATTTGAACCTGATCCCTATTGCCATATTCTACGCGCTCCCTGTCATCCAGCTAGTGGCAGGTGAGTCAGTGCAATGCCCAATTTGAACCTGATCCCTATTGCCATATTCTACGCGCTCCCTGTCATCCAGCTAGTGGCAGGTGAGTCAGTGCAATGCCCAATTTGAACCTGATCCCTATTGCCATATTCTACGCGCTCCCTGTCATCCAGCTAGTGGCAGGTGAGTCAGTGCAATGCCCAATTTGAACCTGATCCCTATTGCCATATTCTACGCGCTCCCTGTCATCCAGCTAGTGGCAGGTGAGTCAGTGCAATGCCCAATTTGAACCTGATCCCTATTGCCATATTCTACGCGCTCCCTGTCATCCAGCTAGTGGCAGGTGAGTCAGTGCAATGCCCAATTTGAACCTGATCCCTATTGCCATATTCTACGCGCTCCCTGTCATCCAGCTAGTGGCAGGTGAGTCAGTGCAATGCCCAATTTGAACCTGATCCCTATTGCCATATTCTACGCGCTCCCTGTCATCCAGCTAGTGGCAGGTGAGTCAGTGCAATGCCCAATTTGAACCTGATCCCTATTGCCATATTCTACGCGCTCCCTGTCATCCAGCTAGTGGCAGGTGAGTCAGTGCAATGCCCAATTTGAACCTGATCCCTATTGCCATATTCTACGCGCTCCCTGTCATCCAGCTAGTGGCAGGTGAGTCAGTGCAATGCCCAATTTGAACCTGATCCCTATTGCCATATTCTACGCGCTCCCTGTCATCCAGCTAGTGGCAGGTGAGTCAGTGCAATGCCCAATTTGAACCTGATCCCTATTGCCATATTCTACGCGCTCCCTGTCATCCAGCTAGTGGCAGGTGAGTCAGTGCAATGCCCAATTTGAACCTGATCCCTATTGCCATATTCTACGCGCTCCTGTCATCCAGCTAGTGGCAGGTGAGTCAGTGCAATGCCCAATTTGAACCTGATCCCTATTGCCATATTCTACGCGCTCCCTGTCATCCAGCTAGTGGCAGGTGAGTCAGTGCAATGCCCAATTTGAACCTGATCCCTATTGCCATATTCTACGCGCTCCCTGTCATCCAGCTAGTGGCAGGTGAGTCAGTGCAATGCCCAATTTGAACCCAATTTCACATCATCCAGCTAGTGGCAGGTGAGTCAGTGCAATGCCCAATTTGAACCGTCCCTGCCATATTCTACGCGCTCCCTGTCATCCAGCTAGTGGCAGGTGAGTCAGTGCAATGCCCAATTTGAACCTGATCCCTATTGCCATATTCTACGCGCTCCCTGTCATCCAGCTAGTGGCAGGTGAGTCAGTGCAATGCCCAATTTGAACCTGATCCCTATTGCCATATTCTACGCGCTCCTGTCATCCAGCTAGTGGCAGGTGAGTCAGTGCAATGCCCAATTTGAACCTGATCCCTATTGCCATATTCTACGCGCTCCCTGTCATCCAGCTAGTGGCAGGTGAGTCAGTGCAATGCCCAATTTGAACCTGATCCCTATTGCCATATTCTACGCGCTCCCTGTCATCCAGCTAGTGGCAGGTGAGTCAGTGCAATGCCCAATTTGAACCTGATCCCTATTGCCATATTCTACGCGCTCCCTGTCATCCAGCTAGTGGCAGGTGAGTCAGTGCAATGCCCAATTTGAACCTGATCCCTATTGCCATATTCTACGCGCTCCCTGTCATCCAGCTAGTGGCAGGTGAGTCAGTGCAATGCCCAATTTGAACCTGATCCCTATTGCCATATTCTACGCGCTCCCTGTCATCCAGCTAGTGGCAGGTGAGTCAGTGCAATGCCCAATTTGAACCTGATCCCTATTGCCATATTCTACGCGCTCCCTGTCATCCAGCTAGTGGCAGGTGAGTCAGTGCAATGCCCAATTTGAACCTGATCCCTATTGCCATATTCTACGCGCTCCCTGTCATCCAGCTAGTGGCAGGTGAGTCAGTGCAATGCCCAATTTGAACCTGATCCCTATTGCCATATTCTACGCGCTCCCTGTCATCCAGCTAGTGGCAGGTGAGTCAGTGCAATGCCCAATTTGAACCTGATCCCTATTGCCATATTCTACGCGCTCCCTGTCATCCAGCTAGTGGCAGGTGAGTCAGTGCAATGCCCAATTTGAACCTGATCCCTATTGCCATATTCTACGCGCTCCCTGTCATCCAGCTAGTGGCAGGTGAGTCAGTGCAATGCCCAATTTGAACCTGATCCCTATTGCCATATTCTACGCGCTCCCTGTCATCCAGCTAGTGGCAGGTGAGTCAGTGCAATGCCCAATTTGAACCTGATCCCTATTGCCATATTCTACGCGCTCCCTGTCATCCAGCTAGTGGCAGGTGAGTCAGTGCAATGCCCAATTTGAACCTGATCCCTATTGCCATATTCTACGCGCTCCCTGTCATCCAGCTAGTGGCAGGTGAGTCAGTGCAATGCCCAATTTGAACCTGATCCCTATTGCCATATTCTACGCGCTCCCTGTCATCCAGCTAGTGGCAGGTGAGTCAGTGCAATGCCCAATTTGAACCTGATCCCTATTGCCATATTCTACGCGCTCCTGTCATCCAGCTAGTGGCAGGTGAGTCAGTGCAATGCCCAATTTGAACCTGATCCCTATTGCCATATTCTGCGCTCCCTGTCATCCAGCTAGTGGCAGGTGAGTCAGTGCAATGCCCAATTTGAACCTGATCCCTATTGCCATATTCTACGCGCTCCCTGTCATCCAGCTAGTGGCAGGTGAGTCAGTGCAATGCCCAATTTGAACCTGATCCCTATTGCCATATTCTACGCGCTCCCTGTCATCCAGCTAGTGGCAGGTGAGTCAGTGCAATGCCCAATTTGAACCTGATCCCTATTGCCATATTCTACGCGCTCCCTGTCATCCAGCTAGTGGCAGGTGAGTCAGTGCAATGCCCAATTTGAACCTGATCCCTATTGCCATATTCTACGCGCTCCCTGTCATCCAGCTAGTGGCAGGTGAGTCAGTGCAATGCCCAATTTGAACCTGATCCCTATTGCCATATTCTACGCGCTCCTGTCATCCAGCTAGTGGCAGGTGAGTCAGTGCAATGCCCAATTTGAACCTGATCCCTATTGCCATATTCTACGCTCCCTGTCATCCAGCTAGTGGCAGGTGAGTCAGTGCAATGCCCAATTTGAACCTGATCCCTATTGCCATATTCTACGCGCTCCCTGTCATCCAGCTAGTGGCAGGTGAGTCAGTGCAATGCCCAATTTGAACCTGATCCCTATTGCCATATTCTACGCGCTCCCTGTCATCCAGCTAGTGGCAGGTGAGTCAGTGCAATGCCCAATTTGAACCTGATCCCTATTGCCATATTCTACGCGCTCCCTGTCATCCACGGGGCAGGGACCTGGTTCTTCCCAGTTGGGGCTTCACGCACCTCCCCCTCCCGAGTGTGCCAACTGCACTTCCCCATGCAGTTGGTATCATCCACTCCTTCCACCTGCTGGGTACTCTCTAGTACCACTCACCAGCTAAGTATCATAACTTCACTATCCAGCCCCTCACGGTATATTAACTTTTGATTTTACATTATAACCACCCTAGCCCCCTCTTTCTATATCCATACTATTCTTTTATCTTTTTACTTAATAATTGACTATAATTCAGGTACACTAACTTGAAGACTGTCCTCAAAGGGAATGATCAACCCATAAATACATATTATATACTGTAACAACATGGGCACAGCCCGGTAGTCAGTACTCACTTTGTACTACAAAAAACAATATGGCTTCCTCCTCAAACTCTCAAAGGCCACTCAAGAACCCCTGATAAGATTTTCTCCAGATCCCTCCAAAGTTCAGATCCTCCAAGGTTCCTCAGCACCATCATGGAATAATTTTGTCTCATTCTGGAAGCAGCAGTTACATTGGCGACCCCTGCATTATCAACCCTCTTACTGCTTTAAAACTAAGCGCACTGTCCAATTCTCCCCATATTATATCCAATTATCAGGAAACAACATTTTATTTCGTTATCTCCCACTTTCATCACCCTCACCTGCTGGGTACTCTGTACTTCAAACCAGCTAAGTCCCATTACCTCACCACTTCCGTCAGGCAACAAATTTCTGTACATCTAGACCCATAGAAATAAATACTACAGTACAAACTGCAGCCAATTTCGAAAGGATGTTCCATCTTACTATATATAATGCGTGTTGTTAATATATATATATATATTTATTTATATGTGGCGTTACTGATTTCAAGTAGGCAACAAAATTATTTTTCCGTCGTGTTGCAAAAACTTAATAATAAATTAGAAAAATACCGAGATAATTTTTCGGCCACCCTGAGGGAGTGGGGGCCACGCCCTTTTTTCGCAAAATTAAACTTCCGAATTTTTTTCAAAATTCCTTCGCCATCGAGTTCCTTATGATGAATAAAAATTTTGAGAATTTTGTCCGAATTATTGGGTCACCCTAAGGGGCGGGAGGCCACGCCCTTTTTCCGCAAAATTAAACTTTCGAATTTTTCAAAATTCCTTCGCTATCGAGTTGCTTATGATGAATAAAAGTTTTGAGAATTTTGTCCGAATTATTGGGTCACCCTGAGGGGCGTGGGAGGCCACGCCCTTTTTTCCGCAAAATTTAAAGTTTCGAATTTTTCAAAATTCCTTCGCCATCGAGTTCCTTATGATGAATAAAAATTTTGAGAATTTTGTCCGAATTATTGGGTCACCCTGAGGGGCGTGGGAGGCCACGCCCTTTTTTTCGCAAAAAATAAAGTTTCGAATTTTTTCAAAATTCCTTCGCTATGGAGTTGCTTATGATGAGTAAAGGTTTTGAGAATATTGTCGGCAATATTGGGTTACCGTTGGGGGCGTGGGAAGCTTTTTTCCGCAGAAATTAAAGTTTCGAATTTCCCCTCCAAACTCGCACGGTTAAACTACTGTCAAAGGGACATGTGGCCGTTAGCTCATGCGGCTGCCATCATTCGCCGTCCGTAGGACGGGAACCGACTAGTCCCAATAAATCAGATTTAGCAACATTGCCAAGATTAATGAACAATTATACAACACCACAAACATCACCAAAAATATCACAAAACTATCAGTCAGTTCCCTCTCTTCTTTTCCAGGTAGTACCCCATAGCTGGGCTTTGCCCATTGATCCCAGCATAACTCCAATCAATGGGAATATTATTTACACAGTCTGGTTGGGTCAGATCTCCCTGTGGCTCAGTCAGATGAAGGGAGGTGGTACATAGCCACCTCCGGCTGATCTCCGACTTAATCTGCAGGCAAGCACTGACTTGTTTTGCAGTCTGTTTGAAGCCAGGGGCGTTGGTGGCTTGCTGGTCCAGTGAGGTCCTGGACGGGTAGGCTACTCTCAGCCCAGGATATCTCCGGCATTCGGGTGGCCTGAAAAACCACCCAGGAGTTCACACCCTTCACCTAGTGTACTAGGGATAGTCTCCATGCTCAGCATGGCTGCCACTGGCCTGGTTGATTAAACCGACTGTGGCCGTTTTACTAAGACTAAGACCCTGTCATCCAGCTAGTGGCAGGTGAGTCAGTGCAATGCCCAATTTGAACCTGATCCCTATTGCCATATTCTACGCGCTCCCTGTCATCCAGCTAGTGGCAGGTGAGTCAGTGCAATGCCCAATTTGAACCTGATCCCTATTGCCATATTCTACGCGCTCCCTGTCATCCAGCTAGTGGCAGGTGAGTCAGTGCAATGCCCAATTTGAACCTGATCCCTATTGCCATATTCTACGCGCTCCCTATCATCCAGCTAGTGGCAGGTGAGTCAGTGCAATGCCCAATTTGAACCTGATCCCTATTGCCATATTCTACGCGCTCCCTGTCATCCAGCTAGTGGCAGGTGAGTCAGTGCAATGCCCAATTTGAACCTGATCCCTATTGCCATATTCTACGCGCTCCCTGTCATCCAGCTAGTGGCAGGTGAGTCAGTGCAATGCCCAATTTGAACCTGATCCCTATTGCCATATTCTACGCGCTCCCTGTCATCCAGCTAGTGGCAGGTGAGTCAGTGCAATGCCCAATTTGAACCTGATCCCTATTGCCATATTCTACGCGCTCCCTGTCATCCAGCTAGTGGCAGGTGAGTCAGTGCAATGCCCAATTTGAACCTGATCCCTATTGCCATATTCTACGCGCTCCCTGTCATCCAGCTAGTGGCAGGTGAGTCAGTGCAATGCCCAATTTGAACCTGATCCCTATTGCCATATTCTACGCGCTCCCTGTCATCCAGCTAGTGGCAGGTGAGTCAGTGCAATGCCCAATTTGAACCTGATCCCTATTGCCATATTCTACTCGCTCCCTGTCATCCAGCTTTTTTTTTTTTTTTTTTTTTATTTCAAAATTTCAATTAAATAGAATTATCTTACAATATCATCTGGGATAATATCTGATAAAATATTATAAAATAACCCCCATAATTGAGGCTAAACCTGCAACACAGTATGAAACCGTAATAAGAGCAGGGCCTGACAACCATCAATCAAAACATATATGATATGTTAATAATATCGGCTAATTTATAACTTAGGCTCATACTGTGTGGTAGGTAATGACTAGAAAGCAAAAATTCAAATTACAAATTGCCCAATTAGAAACTGTAAGATATCTAGATAATAATAAGTTATTAAGTCAATAAATTAGAATTATAAAATTAGAATTATTTAATTTAATAAGCATTTGAGATAAGACAATGAATTATAATTATAAAATTAGAATTATTTAATTTAATAAGCATTTGAGACAATCATTGCTCATTATTTTGGCTTTCATCACTTAATTCGATATAATTATAAGATTAAGTTACATAGTCCACAAAAGTTATAATGTAAAAGTTAAAATGGAGACTTTGATTTTAATCGGAAATATAGCTTTATCTATGAGGAAACTCTAGCAACAGCTGCAAGATCACACAAGAATGTACGATCATATAATTTAAATACATACTTGGGAACTAGAAACAAAGTGTGACCCAAGATGATACTGACGACTAGACACTCCCCTGGGGTCATTGAAATATTTATGCCTGCAGTTTTATCAGTTTTTAATCAGGCCAACCTAGGTCACTGGACAATAGAAAACTACGTAGTTTACATTTAAATACAGCAAAGGATTTATCTTGCCTTATTTCACATGGTATGTTATTCCAGAGCATCGTGGTCCTATAAAAGAAACTATTTCTAAAGCTATCACAGTGCGGCTTTATGCTGCATTTGATGTGAGTTTGATCAGTACTGTCAATAATTGCAGAGGTTTTTCTCGTTAATCTCACATCATGAGGCTTGGTTATCGAAAAATAAGGTGGTAAATCAATCGGGATCAATCTATTGATAATTTGAAATAACAATAACAAATCATTCAGAGCAAATTTGATTTTAAAAGGCAAGATATCTAATTCTTTAAGTTTTTCAGCATATATGGCATCACTATAATGATCAAATGGTTGTCCATTTATCCATTTTATGGCCTTCTTTTGGATAGACTCAAATTTGTGTAACTGATTTTTGCTGATAGGGTGCCAAATAACCGAACAGCTAGTGGCAGGTGAGTCAGCTAGTGGCAGGTGAGTCAGTGGCAGGTGAGTCAGTGCAATGCCCAATTTGAACCTGATCCCTATTGCCATATTCTACGCGCTCCCTGTCATCCAGCTAGTGACAGGTGAGTCAGTGCAATGCCCAATTTGAACCTGATCCCTATTGCCATATTCTACGCGCTCCTGTCATCCAGCTAGTGGCAGGTGAGTCAGTGCAATGCCCAATTTGAACCTGATCCCTATTGCCATATTCTACGCGCTCCCTGTCATCCAGCTAGTGGCAGGTGAGTCAGTGCAATGCCCAATTTGAACCTGATCCCTATTGCCATATTCTACGCGCTCCCTGTCATCCAGCTAGTGGCAGGTGAGTCAGTGCAATGCCCAATTTGAACCTGATCCCTATTGCCATATTCTACGCGCTCCCTGTCATCCAGCTAGTGGCAGGTGAGTCAGTGCAATGCCCAATTTGAACCTGATCCCTATTGTCATATTCTACGCGCTCCCTGTCATCCAGCTAGTGGCAGGTGAGTCAGTGCAATGCCCAATTTGAACCTGATCCCTATTGCCATATTCTACGAGAATGAAAGAGAGGGTGCCTGGATAGTATCCAGGCACTCCTTCTCTCCTATTTCCTGAGTCTTGAGTGTTGAATGTGATACTCTCCCAGGGATCCAGTTGATAGTGCACTTCACTGGCAACCAGGACATCTGCTACTACAACTACCTGTGTTCCCGCCCACTAGGGGTGGTGTCCCAGTTCAACAACATCTTCAGGTAGAGTCACTAGGGGTGGTGTCCCAGTTCAACAACATCTTCAGGTAGAGTCACTAGGGGTGGTCTCGCAGTTTAACAACATCTTCAGGTAGAGACACTAGGGGTGGTGTCCCAGGTCAACAACATCTTCAGGTAGAGTCACTAGGGGTGGTCTGGCAGTTTAACAACATCTTCAGGTAGAGTCACTAGGGGTGGTCTCGCAGTTTAACAACATCTTCAGGTAGAGGCTTTGTTTGAAATTAGAATTCTGTATTTAGACTCTGTTCTTCTTTGAGAAAGTATGCAGTTGAATACTCATCGATCTAACGACATCTAATTTTTTTCAGTAACTGTGGCTACATTTTGCTCGGTCTTCTGTTCCTTCTCATAGTTAAGCATCGTGATACGAAGTACCAAGCTTCCATCAAGGAGAAACCGATCCTGGGCAAAAAGTGAGTGCTTCACATTCAAAATCTTACATATAAAGGAAAGAGGCACTTGTAAGTAAGGGCCTCCAAAGATTGACTACCTTGATCCCTTTGGTAAGTGTGGCTGACGAGCCTGTCCCTCAACTCTGTGAGTCTGTGATCTGAGACAGCAGGTTGAGATGTGCTGGACTTAGCGAGGGTACATTGTTTTATTGTAGGACTATATAGCCAAATTTAAGTTAACAAGATCACCACTGTATCTAATTTTGTAAGGATACGAGTACGACATATCGCCCGATCACTGTTATGTAGCGAAAAGATATCACACCTGGTCTGAGTCACCAATGCCATCGTGGCCATCGTTACCAAACGACCGGTTACTATTTCTCAATAAATCTGGTTACGGTTTCGGTTCGCTAAAAACGCCGGTTAACCGGTATTTCGGATTCGGTTCGGTTAACCGACCGATTTCCCTAAACGGTTAATTGCGAAATCAAAATATTCGGTTTCAGTTCGGGTTGGCTGAAAATGCCCAGTTAACCAGTATTTCGGTTTCGGTTCGGTTAACCGACCGATTCCTAGCGATCCTTACACCTAATCAGAGCATACCACTGATGAGGTGTTACAATTTACATATTTTCGTCCCATTCAGAGTGTATCATGCTCTCATGTTAATAAGTAAATAAGTAACAAAAGATATCTGCACTGTGCATATCTAACGATAAATCATCATACACATCAACCTACCCTTCATCACATTAATATCAGCCACATTGGAAATAACGCCAACACTCGTTCAGGTACGGGCTGCCCCAGCACAACGGTATTTACTACTCAGTGGGCTTTTCCTTGTGTATGGAGGGCCTTCTCTCAGGTTAGCCTTATCATCAATGCTTCTAAATTTAGGGTTGGATTGGGCTATCATAGATGTTCCGAGTTGTGTAAGTGTTATAGATAACATTTTTAAACACGATCTGTGCGGCATTAAAACATGAATTTATGTTTTACATCGGACCAAGGGAGCCGAGAAATTTGAACGAGAAGCTTCTACTTTCAGCTTCGTACCACGTGTGTCCTACTGCTTACAACTTCTACTTTCAGCTTCGTACCACGTGTGTCCTACTGCTTACAACTTCCAGTTCGACTCTACCTTCATGTATCTGATGGCTGGGCTGCTCATGCTGAAGATCTACCAGCTGCGGCACCCTGACGTCAACCCCCATGCCTACACGGCGTACATCTTCTTATCATTCACTGTCTTCATCGAGGTAAGCATTGCAATATCTAGCAGCAATCAGCAATTCTAGAGCTTCTAACCATTCACTCTACTCTATTTCACGTTTTCTAACACCTCCTCTGCTAGGTATATACTTTTACAGCCCTTCTGACACCCCTCTGCTAGGTTTTTAGGTTTTCTAACACCCCTCCCTGCTAGGTTTTATAGGTTTTCTGACACCCTCTCTACTAGGTTTTCTGACACCCCTCTCTGATAGGTTTTCTGACACCCCTCTCTGCTAGGTTTTCTGACACCCCTCTCTGCTAGGTTTTCTGACACCCCTCTCTGCTAGGTTTTCTGACACCCCTCTCTGCTAGGTTTTCTGACACCCCTCTCTGCTAGGTTTTCTGACACCCCTCTCTGCTAGGTTTTCTGACACCCCTCTCTGCTAGGTTTTCTGACACCCCTCTCTGCTAGGTTTTCTGACACCCCTCTCTGCTAGGTTTTCTGACACCCCACTCTGCTAGGTTTCCTGACATCCCTCGCTGCTAGGTTTCCTGACACCCCTCTCTGCTAGGTTTTCTGACACCCCTCTCTGCTAGGTTTTCTGACACCCCTCTCTGCTAGGTTTTCTGACACCCCTCTCTGCTAGGTTTCCTGACACCCCTCTCTGCTAGGTTTTCTGACACCCCTCTCTGCTAGGTTTTCTGACACCCCTCTCTGCTAGGTTTTCTGACTCCCCTCTCTGCTAGGTTTTCTGACACCCCTCTCTGCTAGGTTTCTTGACACCCCTCTCTGCTAGGTTTTTAGGTTTCCTGACACTCCCTCTACCTGGCAGGTGGTGGGTGTGTACGTTCAGACGATCTACTTCTGGATATGTTTCGCAGTGTTGTACGTGGTGGCTACTCTCTTCTTCACCTCGCACATGTACTACATGGGGGTGATATCTCTAGACTGTGGCATCTTCTCAAGAATCACACACTTCTTCAGGTACTGTCACGATTTATAATATGATAAGTTGATAGTTCGCATCTCATTGCACCCATTACATATAGTGAATTGGGGGGGGGGGCTCAGCCCTCATTTAGTCATATATTGGGAAACACGAAGAAGGAGATAGAGCTTAGCTTTTTATTGCATTCGACGTGCTGATTATTTAGTGTCATTGTTTGGATCAAACTTGGATGAAAAATGACGAATTTATGCCCATGCGAAGCACCTGCCTATTGCCTAAGTGGCACTGGCCTATTTTGGTGTTAAAGATGGCCATAATGGCCACAATTTTGGAGAAATCAGCTTCAAACTTGTTTTCCCATCATTAAGGTTAAAATGGAGGCCTAAATTAAAAACCCGGCTCCAGCTCCATTTGTTTCTGCTTTTCTTGGGAATTTAGTCTTTTAACTGATGCAAGTTACAGCCATACGAAGCGCGCTCTAAAGTGGTGCTGGCCTATTTAAATTAATGGGCCTAAATTGATGGGCAAACCAATTTTATAAGTGAATCGGCCCTTATTGAATGGAGTTTGTGGTAGAGTGTGGTAAGAGGAATGGAGTGTGTGGTAAGAGTGTGGTTAGTGGTAGTGTGTTTTCGAGATATGTCCAAGAGGTGCTTCTTTTTCAGGTGTACCAACGATGTACCCTAATCTGTGCCCTAATTGCTGCTCTTTTTTGGACATTAAATGGATCATGGTCGAACTTTTCTAAACTCACCGCGCGCGTACAATGTAAATTATATGTACAATGTACATGATATTGCGGACACTTCGACACTGAGCGCCCAGACTTACCCTATCGGACATAATTATCACGGACTTTAGTTTCACGGACCAAAAACTTCACGGACATTAATATTCACGCTGAGGTACTCAGCGGGACAGTAATGACTGTGATAATTATGTCCGATAATGTAGCTAGGAAACAAGATGTTCATCTTGTTCTACTTTTGTTGCCTCTGTGCAGTGTACATTTCATTCAAGAGGTTGAAACTACAATTTTTTTTCATTCGTTGCAAGGATTCAAAATTTACTGTACATTCTACACAATATCATTTTTTTCATTTCCTGAGCACATACTATTTCGAAATATGTATTATCTGCGATTCTGGTGACATATATACAGCATATCTTGGCTAGAAGAATCCTCTTCAACGATTGGCCGGACTCTGATGTGAAGACCACTGGGCGCCAATGATAGTCATGTATCACTAACAAATACGGTTTGGATTGTTCTTTCCACAGCAGGAGAGTCGTTGAACTCCAGTTATCTTCCCCGCCAATCCCGCATCTCTCAGACCCTTATTAATGTCATCCACATCATCCCCTTCACAGATGTCTAAGTAAGTTCCGCTCCACTTTTTATCCGCGTACACCCTCCAGTAACCCTTGAAATCTGTTACTTTCGTTGCCCAATCATTGAACTGCTTGCTCACTTCGTTCAGAATTCCATTTGAGCGGACGAATCTTATAGTGGTATCCCCATCTGATAGAACCAAATAGAAGTTGCAATCAGGAGGGTTTTCGTGCAATTCTTCTACTGCATAAAGTTTGTCATTTACATCCAGGAATGGTATCTTCTGTCCTTCGCAAACGATCTGGTCTCCCACTCTTCCGAAGAACTTAACTTTCCAGTTGCCGGAGACTGCATGAGTACTTGACATACCGGCCTGATATCGGTACCTTCTGACATCCATTACCCTGCTTTGGTGATCTACCATATAATTTGCCTTGGACCACCCCTTACTAAGGTTGTCGTCTCCGTACATTCTTATCTCGCAGCGATGTGTGTTACATTCCTGTCCGTTCTTGTCAACTCCAGTGTTGCAGAGTTTGCTGCATTCACCTGAGAGGAATCAACTCCAGTACCTCGCTGGCCTTTGTTTTGTCGGCCTTTTCAACTCGTCAAATGGACAAAGATCTACCTTTTAATGTAGGGTAATCATTTTCATAATCATATCAAAAAAACACTCCTCTCTTATTTTAACCGGCCCCACTTTAACTGGCCTTTTTCAAACCAGCCTTACGGAAAAAGGACCGGTTAGATAACTTGAACCAATAGTATGGTGTAAAACTGTTTTTTGATTACAATTAATCAAATTAAACCTACCAAGAGGAAGGTGATCCGACGATTTTACAGCTACCAGAAGTATAAATGTCACCAGAAGAGTCATCCACTGATTAGACATCTTTTGAAAACTGTGAGCGAAGGAATTATATATAATTATGCGTTATCTTTCAAAATGGAAAAATCCATATGATTTACCAGAAAATATATTAGCCAACCAAACGATGGTCTTTGATAAGTGACAGACCTTGAGAATTCAAACGTATCTTATGAAACTTGTGTCATGAAGAACCGACAGAAACATTGTAACGTGCCCCAAGAAAACTACTTCTTATGAATGGTAAGCACAATAGAATCAGTGGACTGGAAATGTAATAGGTGTTACTTCTGTTTCCCCGAATCTGTTGCTGTGGAAAGCTCTGAACATGAGACAATGGAAAATGAAGATCCAGGACACACCCACGGCAGTGGTGAACCTAATCTATCTGGTATTCCGACAGGTCTCATTGCAGAATTCACACTTAACTTTGACATAATGTCAAAGTTAAGTGTGAATACTGAGTCTGTAAATCTATAATCTCTTTGAGGTGGTTAAGAGCGACTTGTCAAGTTTAGCGCCCTCTGCAATTAGACCTGTCGGAATACCAGATGAGGTATGTGAAATATTCAGCCGGGGACTGGACCTACCATCTCTAACTCAACATCAAATCATCATTGCATAACGCTTACGTAGGATGACCTTAAAGTCAGGAAACTGTGAATGCCGAAAGTATGGACAAGAACAGATGGGACCCGGTAAGCTTAGTGATCGTCCATGATGATACTAAGTCATCTATGCCATCACTGACATAGCATCTTATCTGTTCAACTAACGATTTAGGAAAAAATATCACCCATTTTCAGTGCTTATTTGAAGCGCTCAAACTCAAATGAATGCTAAATATAGGTTTGCAAATGCGAAGAAAACAGCTGTTGTATGTGAATCTTTGATTACCACATACCATTAATGACGTCATTAAAATGCCATAATATTGTAGAAATCACATGAGACAGTACACTTGGGACTATGACCGACAACGTATCTGAAGATGAAGTCCAGGGATGGCCCCGTTCTCTCACACGAAGCTCTACCGTTTTCGCGACTTTTTGCGTCACCATGGTTAAAACAATCGCCAATATCTCAATGATGCACAGCTTTAGAAACTACAAAACTACATTAAATTTCCTTTCGGAGCTAGACAGAACATTTTTCCTATCTTGAAAGCTTCATACCGAAAAACACGCTGAAAAACGTTCATTTTCCGTTAAAACCAATTCATCGATCTTTGGTTTTTCATAAAAACGTCATAAACATGACAAATCCACTTTTGGTACTATCCGTAAAATATCACCCTTCTTTCCAACGCTGGGTTTGATGAGCCCAAATCTTGAATGGTAAATATATGTTTGTTTAAAGAGAAAATAGCTTTCACCTAAAATGTCCTCTATCATTACCATTGTTCAATTAATGACGTCATTAAAATGCCATAATATTGTAGAAATCACATGAGACAGCACACTTGGGACTATGACCGACAACGTATCTGAAGATGAAGTCCAAGGGCTTTGCCTTATGCCTAAGGCAAACTTTTGCGTCACCATGGTTAAAACAATTGTGGCTCAATGATGCACAGCTTTATCTCTACAAAACTACATTAATGTTATCAACTCATAACTAGACCCCTATTTTTCCTATCTTGAAAGCTTCATACCGAAAACACACCGCAGTCAACGTTCATTTTTCGCCCTAGTGAAATTTGAAATTCATGACTTTGTGGCGTCATAATGACGTCATAAACATGACAGTCAACTCAAGACACCCCAGTCACTATCCGTAAGTTCTACCTTTCTTCTTTACAACACTGGGCCAATGAGCCATGTATCTTGTATGGTTCTCGAGATATGGCTGTTTAAAGAGGGTATACTTTTCACCTAAAAATGTTCTCTATCAGGGGGCTCGCAACTGTTCAATTGTGCAGTGCGAGCAATGGACAATAACACCCCTATCAACTCATAACACATCCCTATGGTTCATAACATGCCCCTATCAACTCATTATAGGGGTGAACTCATAACACACCCCAGTCAACCTTTAACACCACCCCTCTTTACTCATTGGATATGTTATCAACTAATAACACACCCCAGTCAACTCATTACATACCCCAGTCAACTCATAACATACCCCTATCAAATCATAACATACCCCTGTCAACTCATTACATACCTATCAACAACACCGCAGTCACACCCCAGTCAACTCATAACATACCCCTATCAAATCATAACATACCCCTGTCAACTCATAACATATCCCTATCAACTCATTACACACCGCAGTCAAGTCATAACATACCCCTATCAACTCATAACACACCCCTATCAACTCATAACACACCCCTACCAACTCATAACATATTAACATCTATCAACTTACAATCGATGAAAAAATTTCAGTAAATATTCAAAATTATTGTGGCAACATAAGCTGGTGCACCAGGGTCCGGAGTCGTGCTATAGCCATAATGACATGGGTATCAGAGACACAACAATTTGGGATTGACCAGACATTTGGGGAAAGGACCCCAAAAAAGGGGAACAGACAAAAGACACCCGGTTGAGGATACCCCAGGATTAAAGTGGTTTTTTAAAAAAACCTGTTTTTTTTTGGAATTAAAAAAATTTAAAATTTTTTTCAAATTTAAACCCCCCTTTACCCAAAAAGGAAAAAGGGGTTGATCCAAAAAAGGGAAACGGTTTTTTCTTTTTTAAATTAAACCTCCCAAAGAAAGGTAAAAATTTTTTAAAACCCTGTTAAAGAGTCATCCCCCGGTTAGACTTTTTTAAAACTGTGAATGAAGGAATTATAGTAATTATGTTATCTCTCAGTCTGCAATAAATGGAAAATCCATATGATTTACCAGAAAATATATTAGCCAACCAAACGATGGTCTCTTTGATAAGTGACAGACCTTGAGAATTCAAACGTATCTATGAACTTGTGTCGCGAAGAACTGACAGAAACATTGTAACGTCCCCCAAAGAAAACTACTTCTTAAAATGGAAAGCTTAAAGAATCAGTGGACGGGAAATGTAAAAAGGGGGTTATTTCTTTTTCCCAAATCTGTTGCTGTGGAAAGCTCTGAACACGAGACAATGGAAAAATGAAGACCCAGGACACCCCCGGCAGTGGTGAACCTAATCTATCGGGGTATTCCAAGGGTCTCATTGAGAATTACATTTAAACCCCTTTGAATAATGCCGGGGGTTAAATTGAATACTAATTCTGTAAATCAAATTCGGGGTGGTTAAGACCCGACTTGTCAATTTTGGCCCTCTGAAAGGGGGGGCCTTGGAATACCAGATGGGAAGTGAAAATTCAGCCGGGGACTGGACCTACCATCTCTAACTCAACATCAAATCATTTATAACGCTTCTTAGGAGGGCCCCAAAGTCAGGAAACCAAAACGAAAGTATGGACAAGAGCAGATGGGCCCCGGTAAGTTTGGTGATCTGTCCATGATGATATTAAGTCATCAAACCATCACTGACATAGCATCTTACAATTTCAACCCAACGTTTAAACAAAAGAAACCAGGACTAAAAAATTTTAAATTTCCCAAAAAATAGGGGGCCAGCTCAAAAAAAGGTTGGGTCCCTTTTCGGGGTTTGTCGGGGGCATGAAAGGTGTTTTGAACTTCCCTTCCGGTGTTTGAAACACCCCATGTCCCGTTCAATCTACTGGGACACAAGAATGTTAAAAAGCACTTTACCTCTGGCGAAAGGAAACAACATTATTTTAAATTTTTTTCCTAAAAAAAAATGGATTTGGTTAGGAAGGCGGTTTTTCCCAAAAAACCAAAGATATGAAAAAGGTGGACGGTTAAAAGGGCCCCAAACGTCGCGTAAATCCCCAAATTTTGTTTAAAACAAAAAAAGTACACCCAAGTGACGGGGCCGTTAAACCTGCATTTTCTCTTCTTTGGGTTTTTTCAAAGCAAAAAAAACCCCCCTTTTTGGTTTTTGGAAAAAATATCCCCCTTTTTCCCGTGCTTTGAAGCGCTAAAACCTAAAGGGTTAAATAAGGTTTGCAAATGCGAAGAAAACGGTTTTTTAAAAATGTAATTTTTGATTACCAATACCATTAATGACGAAAAAGCCATAATTTGTAGAAATCAAAGAGACAGTACACTTGGGGGGAGGGGAAAAAACGACCTTTAAGATGAAGTCCCGGGGGTGGCCCCGTTCTCTTTACAAGAAGTTTTTACCGTTTTTCCGCGGCTTTTTTCGTCACCATGGTTAAAAAATCCCAAAAATCTCAATGAAAAGCTTTAGAAACTACAAAAATTCATTAAAATTCTTTCGGAGCTAGACGGAACATTTTTCCTATCTTGGTTTCCGAAAAAAAACGCTTTAAAAAAGTTTTTATTTTTCGCTTTGAAATTTTTAAATTTCCTGACTTTTTGGGTCATAATGACGTCATAAACATGACGGTAAAGACACTTTTAAAAAATTTTATCCTGGGTTTTACCTTTCTTCTTTACAACACTGGGCCAATGAGCCATGTATCTTGTATGGTTCTCGAGATATGGCTGTTTTTAAAAAGGGTATATTTTCACCTAAAAAATGTTCTCTATCCCGGGGGTTTCCCAAATTTTTTCAATTGTAGTGCGAGAATGGACAATGGTTTTTATGCCAAACTAGGGGGAAACTCTATGGTTATAAGGGTTTTTGCTTTTTTATTAAAGGGAATCTTTATACGTTTTGTTGGCCAAATCATCACATATACCAGGATCTCTTTAATTGTGGAATGTTATCAACTCATAACACACCCCTATCAACTCATTACATACCCAGTCAACTCATAACATACCCCTATCAAATCATAACATACCCCTGTCAACTCATTACATACCCCTATCAAAATTTTAAAACCCCCGCAAAAGTCATTAAACACCCCGTCAACTCATAACATACCCCCATCAAATCCATAAAACCCCCCCAATTGGCCAAAATATCCCCATCCCCTTTTTTTAACACCGCAGTCAAGTCATAACATACCCCTCTATCAACTCATAACACACCCCTATCAACTCCATAACACACCCCTACCAACTCATAACATATTAACATCTATCAACTTACAATCGATGAAAAAATTTCAGTAAATATTCAAAATTATTGTGGCAACATAAACTGGTGCACCAGGGTCCAGAGTCGTGCGATAGCCATAATGACATGGGTAGCAACAGTGATACATTGTGAGCAATGAGTCTAAGTGATACTACTAAACGCTAGGAGTTTCAATCCATCTGCTAAAGCTGTCGGCAGATGGAAACTTCATGACCTTATAGGTCATGTTGAGGAGAAGCGACTGTCTGGTCAGTTATTCCCTTTCATTGCGATCACAGAATCCTGGCTGAAATCTTATATCAGCGATGCCCAGCTTGAGATTCCAGGGTACTGTGTATCCCGATGCGACCGCGCGGCAAAAGGAGTGGCGGAGGGCAATGCTCTACCTATTGGCATCCCTTCCTATCTCAGCAACAGAATGCTTCGATGATGGCACTTGTCAGGGGCTGTTTAATGTGTACCCGTCTGCCAAGTTGTTGGTAGTCATATATAGGCCACCTGATGCCAGCCACACTAGTTTCACGAAGCTTCTGGATCAACCATGTTATGCTATTGAAAATCTTGCGGGTGCTGATTGTGACTTGTTCTATTACCGGTGATTTCAACTTCCCCATATCGAGGGGAATCATCAGGTGTTGAGTGGAGGGACTTCGGAATCAAACCTCCAGCCCTTAGCCTACCTTTTCAACTTCAAGTCTGATCACCTTCAGTCAGATGGTCACTGTGCCACAGAGAACAGAACAACATTTGGATCTTGTACTCTGCAACAATAATCGGACTGGTATCGGAGGTAACTGCTGAATCGACTGACATTTCCGATCACAACATGGTGAATGTTCTGCTATCTTTCGATCCTGGTGCTGTGGATGATGTGCAGGCTTCATATCTTTGGATGAGATGAACTTCAGATCGTTGGACTTTTCTCAGGCTGACTTTAGTAAGCTGAATGACGTTTTCGATGCAGTCAACGGGAGAAAAGTCAAGAAAAAACCAGTTTTCGGAAAAATTTTGAATTATTGTTGTACTGGATACGTGCTTATCAAAGTTTCCCTAAAAGGCCTCCAAACGGAACCCAAAAGGTTTCCTCCTCAAAAGGAAAAAACAAGCTTGGGGAACTCCCCGCTCTAGGTGTGCTGGAGATCTTGGGATAAAAGAAACTTGAAAGACAAAATTTGGGGCCTCTTAGCTATGAACCCAAGGAGGCTATTGTTCACTCTGGACCATGAAAAAAAAGCTTGGGTTTTAAAAAGAAACCCCAAAAGTTTTTTTCGTATGCTAAGTTTTTTAAAGGTCAAACAGAACAAAACCCTCTTAAATTGAAAAAAGCTTTACTGAAGGGAAAGGGGAACCCGATCTCCTGCAACAAAGTTCTGTTGTTTCGGTGATCCTAACTCCCTTGAAAACCCGGACCCTTTTCCTTTCACTTTCCCACCCCTAAAAACGCCCGGGTTTGGGTTTTAAAGGGCTCTTTGGGAAGAGGCTATATGGAAATAAAACTGGTTTCTGCCCGGGACCTGATGGCATCCCCAGTTATTTTTAAAATTGAAAAAATTTGGCCCCCAGTCTTGTGCCCCGAAAAAATTTTTGGCTGGGTCAGAGTCAATTCATCGGGGACCAGAATTTTTACAAGCCCAGGGTTTTTCACCCTTTTTTTGGGGTAGTAGATGTGAAGCTGCAAACTACGGGCCCCAGTCACATTTGACATCCCACTAGTCAAGGTTTATAGAGGGGGTTAAACAGGAAGCAGGGTGGGTCATCTAAGATAACAACCTCTTAACTGAAAAAACAACCTTCAGATCTAATCGGAGCTGTTTGACTCAAATGCGGATCACTTCGATGACATCATATAGAAGGCTTTATCGTGGAAAAGCCGGACTCTATTTACCTTGATTACGAAAAAGCGTTTCGACAAAGTTGGGGACGGGGGAACCCATTTATCCTAAATTTTAAAGGGGTATGACCCCAAGGTAAAGTCGTAATGATAGGAGTCCTTCACGGACCGTGAGCAAGTTGTTAAAGTTGAACGGTGTTCACTCCTATATTATGAGGGTGTTGAGTGGTGTTCTCAGGGGAAGTGTGCATTACTTCTCTTTATATTGTTCATTAATGAATTTTGAGCTTGTTGTGATTCATCCAAGTTGAGCTTCTTCGCTGACGACACTCGGGTCTCCAAACAGATTGACTACTTGAAGATTATTCTCTACTTCAGGAGGACCTGTTTAGGATTCTTGACTGAGCCGCTCTAACAATATGAAGCTTCATGAGCAGAAGTTTGAAACTCCTAAACCATCTGCATAATAGGAATAGTTTGAACCTTGAACTTCCTTTTCTTCGCTGAAACATTGCAATACAGAGTCTCTTTGGAGAAGAAGTACTTTTACCCGGTTGATCAAGTCAGAGACCTTGGAGTTATGGTATCATGATCCTAAGCTGGTCGAAACACATAGGTAACATGGTTTCAAAGCTAGGAGCAAACTATCTTGGGGTGTTCAGTGTGTTTAAAACTCGTGATAGGATTTGTATGGCTACTCTTTACAAGTCGCTGTTAGAAGCACATTGAGTACTGCTGTCCTCTGTGGAACCCTGGTAAGGTGACTGATACAACTGATAGAGGGAGTTCAAAGAACTACAAGACGAATTTCTGGACAGAATCTGACTTATTGGGAAAGGCTCTCCTAATTGAAGCTCATGTCACTGCAGCGTGTAGACGGGAGAGATATGTCATTCTGACGATGTGGAAGATTCTCCCACAATGTAGTCCCGAATTCCTGTGACACTTCATTCAAGATGACATCGAGAAACGGTATGAGAAGGTCATCCCACCACTAGCAAAGTCAAGCTCCTCGAGAAATCAAACACTCTATGACAGTTCATTTGCGGTACAAGGACCTAAAGTTATGGAATAAGGTACCTAATATGAAAGCTGCAGAAACTTTTGACACGTTTAAGTCTAGCTTGTCGAAATTTCTTTCCTTGATACCGGACGAGCCTCCGGTCGCTGGCTACAGCTGCAGCTGGTCCAACTCTCTGGTAGACTATTCGCCAGCGCGGTGGTCGGAACTCTGATGACCCTTCCAACTCAACGGATAAACCCTACCAAGTTACCAAGTTAGTTATACCAGAATCTGTGAATAGCGACTCTAGACATTGTGAATACTGATCAGGGACACAACATATTGTGAGTAGTGACACCATAAATTGTGAATAGTGAAACCAGGCATTGTGAGTATTGACACCAGACATTGTGAGTAGTGACACCAGGTATTGTGAATAGTGACACCAGGCATTGTGAGTAGTGACACCAGACATTGTGATTAGTGACACCAGACATTGTGAGTAGTGACACCAGGCATTGTGAATAGTGACACCAGACATTGAGAGTAGTGACACCAGACAACCGGTACACACAACTTAAGAGCAGCCTACTCGAGTGTGTAGAAGATGAATGTGGTGGATCTGAACTGAGTAGCTGCTTTTGAACCCCTACTGGGATCCGCCCTTGCCCACCAGTCATTTGATGTGGTTTTCCCCGCTTTCCAGTTCCTCTGTTATCTTTACCTGTCATTTCTTGGAAAATCATTGACACTGGCCAAGTGATCTGTCATCTGCGACTGATATAGTACATTCCATCGAGCTCCACCCCTCATGGAGTTCTTTGGGGCCTTTTCAATAAAATTAGCATTTATACGGTACACCCGAGCTTTCCCACCTGTATATTCGATGCAAGTGCTCAACCCATTGAAAATGCCTGGAAATTCGCAATGAAATTCCAGGAAATTAGCCATGATGGTGATAGAATACAGGTGCTAGTTAGCTAGCTGCCCATTTAACACTCCTCAGTGACAGTCCAATATCCATTTGTTCAATTGTGAAGTGCAAGCAATGGACAATGACACGAGTAAATGGAAATTGTAAAATGTCAAAGGTAAAACCAGGGAGCTGGCAAGACCCCCTGCCCAAGCAATTTGGTACAGACGGGCAGTTACTGGTCGGTTAACGGAGGCTAGGACCCGAGGTCCATTTCCGTGGAACGTCAGCTTTCAGATACCTTAAAACTTTATTAAACTTTATTAAACCGTTTTTAGAAACTTTGTTCTTTGGGTCAAGGTATCCAGGGATACTTGAAAATGGGCTAGGATGATTGAACATCTTATAGAACAAGACTAAGATGTTATAATCAAACTTGTATTTCATTGGCAGGACATCTAGATTCTTTAATTTTAGGTGGTATTCTGATTTGGGTATAACTGCAGAAATCTTCACTTGAAAACCCCACTTTAACGGCTCTTTTCTGCATGGCTTCAAACTTATCAATGTTTGTTTGTGCACTGGTAAAATTTAAATTATGGCTAAAGATTTACGTTGAAAAAGTGTGACCGATATGTTTTCTATTGAAGGAGCTAATTTTTGACTGGCCTTATTTAATAGTTTTTGTGCTCGGCATTCCATTTTAGAGACGAATAAATGTACAAATTTTTTCTTCTATCATAGAGATAGTATTCAAAATTTTTCCCAAAACCAAAAAAGGACGGGGGAGGGAAATCTTTTAGTTTTTTACTGAAGTGGGTGAAGTTGGCCAGGCTGATAATCATTTCTCACTTGAAAGGACAACTTGCACTTTCAAATTTTGTAGCTTGTTCTTTGAGCATGCGTCAGCATTTGAAAAGCGTTGTTTTCTAACTTACATTTCCTCTTTTTAAAAACCTTATTTGGCTTTGTTTATCTGGCCCCTAAAGACAAATATTAGACTTTTACTGGAGAGTTGGTTTGAAAGCCTCTTGAATTAACAAATACAGCAATTGGAATTTCAATGCAAAACATGTGTTTTCTATGGTTACTTCAGAGTATGACATTCTCAATCTGGTACGATGTCAGCACTTAGCAGATTAAAAGATTTCTTCCGAGGCGCCGATTAAAAGCGATTCAAAAAAAGATTCGATTTTGGCCATAATGCTGATTGAAGAGGTTGCTTTATTAATGAAAGGCCAATAAATTTATCTATTACTTATTTATTTTGAGCATTTTTAATTTTTCATCATTTGTAATTGTATACCTATATAGTTATACCATTTTTGATACTGATCGCCATTTCTGCTTCTGATCGTATACCACTACTAATACTGATCGTATACCACTACTGATACTGATTGTATAGCACTACTGATACTGATTGTATACCACTACTGATACTGATTGTATACCACTTCTGATGCTGATTGTATACCACTACTGATACTGATTTCAATACCACTGATACTGATTGTATACCACTACTGATACTGATTGTATACCACTACTGATACTGATTGTATACTACTGATACTGATTGTATACCACTACTGATACTGATTATACCACTACTGATACTGATTGTATACCACTACTGATACTGATCGTATACCACTACTGATACTGATTGTATACCACTTCTGATACTGATTGTATACCACTACTGATACTGATTGTATACCACTACTAATACTGATTGTATACCACTACTGATACTGATTGTATACCACTACTGATACTGATTGTATACCACTACTAATACTGATTGTATACCACTACTGATACTGATTGTATACCACTACTGATACTGATTGTATACCACTACTGATACTGATTGTATACCACTACTGATACTGATTGTATACCACTACTGATACTGATTGTATACCACTACTGATACTGATTGTATACCACTACTGATACTGATTGTATACCACTACTGATACTGATTGTATACCACTACTGATACTGATTGTATACCACTACTGATACTGATTGTATACCACTACTGATGCTGATTGTATACCACTACTGATACTGATCGTATACCACTACTAATACTGATCGTATACCACTACTGATACTGATTGTATACCACTACTGATACTGATTGTATACCACTACTGATACTGATCGTATACCACTACTGATACTGATTGTATACCACTACTGATACTGATTGTATACCACTACTGATACTGATTGTATACCACTACTGATACTGATCGTATACCACTACTGATACTGATTGTATACCACTACTGATACTGATTGTATAGCACTACTGATACTGATCGTATACCACTACTGATACTGATTGTATACCACTACTGATACTGATCGTATACCACTACTGATACTGATTGTATACCACTACTGATACTGATTGTATACCACTACTGATACTGATCGTATACCACTACTGATACTGATTGTATACCACTACTGATACTGATTGTATACCACTACTGATACTGATCGTATACCACTACTGATACTGATCGTATACCACTACTGATACTGATTGTATACCACTTCTGATACTGATCGTATACCACTACTAATACTGATTGTATACCACTTCTGATGCTCATTCCACTAGATGGAACCAGGGAATCAAGCAATGGAACCAGGTCTCCTACTCCAGGTGGTCCCTGGAGTGATATTGGGAACGGTTGCTATAGTAACTCTCATTTGCTTCTGTTGGTTTTGCTGCAACAAAAGAAGTAGCAGTGAAGGATTGGCGCAGCGAAACCCAACAATTGTTGTTGAAAACCCAGCCTCAAATCCGCCACCTTACGGCGGACATGCCAACCAGTCGCAATATCAACCAGTTTACCCGGGTCAACCAGTAATTTACCCGGGTCAAGCAGCTCAACCAGTTTACCCAAATCAATCCGGACAAGTTTGTTACGCCGACCAAGTATTCAACCCGGTCATTCATTTCGGCGAACAGCCACCTCCTTATTCTGAAATTGAGAAACCAGAACCTGCAACGAATGTCCTGCAGTCTAGTGTCCCTCAGTCTAGTGTCCCTCAGTCTTGTGTCCCTCAGTCTAGTGTCCCTCAGTCTAGTGTCCCTCAGTCTAGTGTCCCTCAGTCTAGTGTCCCTCAGTCTAGTGTCCCTCAGTCTAGTGACCCGCAATCAAGTGTCCCGCAGTCTAGTGTCCCTCAGTCTAGTGTCCCTCAGTCTAGTGTCCCTCAGTCTTGTGTCCCTCAGTCTGGTGTCCCTCAGTCTAGTGTCCCTCAGTCAAGTGACCCGCAATCAAGTGTCCCGCAGTCTAGTAACCCACTCTCAAGAACAAGCGACGCCCAATCTGCTTCCAATCTGACTAACCTGTACCCGATTAATCCACAATTTGAGGAGTGACAGATTCCGAAGACTGTGAGGATGAACTCATTTCTCAATCTTTCATCTCAGTACTGAACGCAATGAACCTAGTGGACAAATTTAGATTTCCAATTCGATGTCAGTTTAATTGAATTTCTCAAGTTACCCCAAATTTTTGATGTCAGTTTTGATTTTTCAGAAAATTTTTCTAGGAAACTATTTCAATTTGTGATTCAGCAATATACTTCTCATAGTTTTATACTCCTTCGGTGTCCAAGGTCAATTTCACATTTCGTAGACTGAAAGTTGATTTATGGAAAATTGTTGAAGTTTGTACGCATTGTAATTATACTGACAAGAAAAATCGGCTAGAATTTTTTTTGATGCAGTAAAAAGTAAAAATCGACTGGTAGTTGGCGTTCTCCTGTCAGAAACTGACAATTACTGGAAATTAACATTGATTCTCTCTCATTGAAAATTATGAATTTACTTTTATCAAGGTATTATTAGTCTTAAATGCTGGTATTGAGGGGGAAGGTATTGAGAGGGTTGGGTATTGAGGGTTGGGTATTGGGGTTGGGTATTGAGAGGGTTGGGTATTGAGAGGGTTGGGGTATTGAGAGGTTGGGTATTGAGAGGGTTGGGTATTGGAGAGGGTTGGGTATTGAGAGGGTTGGGCATTGGGGGGTTGGGTATTGAGAGGTTGATTTAGGGTTGGGTATTGGGGGTGGGGGGGTTGGGGATTGGGGGGTTGGGGATTGAGAGGGTTGGGTATTTAGAGGTTGGGATTGAGGGGGGGATTGAGGGGTTGGGTATTGAGGGTTGGGTGGGGGTTGGGGTATTGAAGGGTTGGGTATTGGGGGTTTTTATTGAGGGGTTTGGGGTTTAGGGGTTGGGTATTGAGGGGGGTTGGGTTGGGGGGTTGGATGAGGGGTTGGGTTGGGGTTCCCTTTCAGAGGCCCCAAAAAACTATACATATATTTTAACCCAATGTCAAAAAAAACCCTTAAGACGACCCTTTTTTCTTTCTATTTTCTTACGATTTTTTAATATACCTGTCCCCCATTTTAAATCATAAAACTTTCCCATTATAGATACAGAAAACCAATTTGGGTGGGGGAAACATAAAGTATCTAGGAGAAAGGATGCAAAAATGGATCCATACGGAAAATCACGCACCTGGAAAATCACGCACCCACATAGAAGGGGTAAGGGGGGTATAAGGGAGGGGGGTCTGACGGGGCGTTCAATGGCCGCCACACCCCCTTTTAACCCCTTTCCCCGGACGATTCATCTCCCCCCCTTTTCCAACCCACATTCAGGATGACTTATCTCCCCCATTACTAACCCCCATTCCCCCAATGATTATCTCCCCCCCATTCAAAATTTGGACGACTTCATCTCACCCCTTACAACCATTCCCAGGGAAATTATCCCACCCCCTTACTAACCCATTATTTAGGGCTGATTATCTCCCCCTTTTAACCCATCATTTCCAGGTATTCATCTTTCCCCCTTATTTTTAAACCCCTCATTCCAGGGCTGACTTATCTCACTTTTAACTTCATTCCCAGGGCTGACTTCATTGCACCCCAATAACCCCCATTTCCCCAAACTTATCTCCCCAAATTCTAACCCACCATTGGGCTGAACAAAACCCCAGGTGACTTCTCCACCCCCTTTAAACCCCT